>BJBW01010337.1:1714-120539 GCA_004320125.1 Scolopax mira | reverse complement strand
ACTCTCCCCAGCTTTCCTGTAGGCCCCCCTCAGGTACTGAAAGGCTGCTATTAGATCTCCCCGGAGCCTCCTCTTCTCCAGGCTGAACAACCCCACTCCCTCAACCTGTCCTCGTAGCAGAAGTGCTCCAACCCCTAATCATTTTTGTGGCCCTCCTCTGGACCCGTTCCATCAGGTCTATGTCCTTCTTATATTGAGGGCTCCAGGCCTGCACACAGTACTCCAGATGAGGTCTCACCAGAGCAGATTAAAGTGGGAGAATCACTTCTCTGGACCTGCTGAGAAGTGATTCTCCCACATTAATATCTATGTATTAGGGTGTTACTCAGTCACTGGGTCACTCAGGACTGGGTCACTCAGCTCTGGAGGATATCTCGTAGCTTCTTGCCATCTTGCTCATGTTGATATGTCCTTTATTTCTTCATAACCCTTGCTGTCCTGGGCAGCTGGGACTCCAAAGCACATAGAGGTGGAGCACGTCCTTCATCTTGGTAGCTTGTGAATAGCTGGAGGTTTTGGTTCTCACCCTGCCATGACAACTTGACTGCCATATATGGGTTGGCTGAACGAGTAAAGAGTGGAAAGGAGGTAAGGGGTGGGGGGATGTTGTTTGTTGTTGGTTGGACTTCTGTGCTTTGGTTTTTGTTTTTTAGGAGAAAGATACCAGTCAGTTTGAAGTTGGCCACAGGTAAAACAAGTATCAGATATGCCCAGTAGTAGCACACTGTGGTGACGCAGCTCAAGATTTTGATAGTTGGCAGAAGAAAAGTTGTGGTTTTGCTAGTTTTGTGTTGGCTTACAGCAAGTGGGAAATGTCTGTGTGATTGTCATGCCTGTCCTTGGCACGTATCACAGAATGACACCTTTTTGATTATTTCTATGCAGATCTTTAATACCTGTCTGCTAAGGAAATATCGTTGAGAGCTATATGACTTGGCTACACAGCTCCCATTAAACTTTTCATACCCAATTGCTTGATGCAATTGCAGAAAAAAAATCTCATAATTTAGAAGCAGCATAGGTGGAAATTTCATATGGCAGTCTCCACAAAACTAGGTGAAATTTGATTTATTTATGAAATAATAAATTAAGTATAATAGACTGGAATTAACACACTGTATTCAAACAAGTTGTTCTCTATTTTTGGTGTTGGAAATGTCTGATGGTTTTGTGTTTTGATTTGTAGGTTGAGGACTTTGAGCGACAAATCAAGAGAAGCAAAAAAGAGCAGGCAGAGGTACTTCAGAACATCTTAATGTATGGCATTGGTCTAAAATGTTACTGTTAAAAAAAATTGAAAGTTGCTCAGATATATGAGCCAGTTACAAAAACATCTGCATATAATTTTGCAGAATATTCTTGTGATAACAGAAAAGCTTTACCCTAATATTGGGGAAATACTTTGCTTAATAGAACCTTGATTGATAGACCTATGTAATTTCTGGTGGCCATCAGTCAATTTATAAATGACTACTTAAGTTATGTGAATATTCTATGTTATTGTAGTGCTTTATAAAAGAATCAGGTTGCAGTACAATGAAATGTAATTATTTACATTCTCTGTGAATTTCATGTATTAAAACTGTAATTCAGTTTTTTTAGTCCTAGAACAGAAATAGGAGCCTTTATATTGTGGCGAATATATGTATAATGGAGTACTTCAATTAATCTGTTTTCATCTCTGTTGCAAGAAGATTGGAGAATTGTGGTGGTTTTTTTATCCTCTGCATTTTAGTATATTGTTTATTCCTTTCATAAGGAAAGACTACTTAATGCCTGTAAATGGTGTCTCTGAATGCTGTTTCTTCAGGTAAGCGCAGATTTGCTTTAGTGTAAAGCATGTTCTTAATAGAACACAGTCTGTAGACAGAAATTAGTTTTAAAACAAGCCCTGAACAAAAAATATTGGCATCCGAAATGAGCTGTACTAAGTTCTGAAGCTTGATGTTTTGGATGTAAAGGTTTTTTAATAGGAGACTGGTTGTATTGACATAGATGGGTGAAGGTTTGAATAAATTTATGAATGGGTGAGGGTTTGAATAAAATTGTTTTAGGCAACTGCCACCTTTGTATATTTCCAGTCCATAGTATTTTGGTTCATCTGTAAGTATCCATTGCTTTTTCAGAAAAGCTCTGGGGAAACTGAATGGATCATAGAGACATAGTTCAGTAATATGGGGGTTTTTGACAATTGGGTGTGTCATAGTTTTTTTGTTTTGTTGTTTATTTTTTTTTATCAGAGTTAAGTTGATGTTTGAACTAGATCATCTTAAAGGTCTCTTCCAACCTAGATAATTCGATCACAAGCAGGGGAATGCCAGAGTGACTTCTGCTTTGCTGATAAAGTTCTTGGACAAATGTAGCTTAGCTTGATTTTAAGGATGTCTGAGAGCTTGTGGGTCAGAACCAGAAAAGAGGCCAGTAAGGGTGATGTTGCCATGGGTGTTTGTTATTGACCATCTGATCAGGGAGTGAATGGCGTCTCCTCTAAATGACTTGAGGAGTTATCTGTATCATTAAAACCCCATTCATGTGGGGGCTTTTAACTTCCTTGACATCTGCTGAAAGGACAGTGCATTAGGAATCAATCAAGAAGAGTTCTGAAGGGTGTCAGGGATAACTTTTTGGTGCCCTTGCCATAACTTCTTTGGCATGCAGGCATAGTCTAAGGAAAGCTAGCCCTGCATTCATAATAAAAAGCTGAATAAGAAAATGTGGTACTGCTGATAAATGGGGTGGATGATTGAGTGACAGCAAATGCAGATATTATTGAGGTACTCAATGCTTTTGTTGCTTCAGCCTTCACAAACAAGGTCTCCCAGTCCTCTTTGCTTAGTAGTGAAGGGAAGAGACTGATCAGTAGTGGATGAAGATCATTTTGGGGAACTTAACTCATAAAGGCCTATAGGATCATATGGGCCAAGAAGTAGCTCATGACATTCAAGAGGTACAAATCCAAAGTCTTTCTCCGGGAAGAAAGTATCCCCTGCAACAATACAGACTGGGGTTTACTGACTAGCCAGGAGGCAGCTTTACTGAAAAGATCCTGAGGGTCTTGGGAGACAGAAAATGGAATGTGAGCCAGCAACATGCCTGGAGGCAAGGAAAGTAAACAGCTTCCTGGGCTATATGAACAGGACCACAGGCAGTGGGATTGAGAGAGGTGATTATCCCCTGCACTCAGCACTCCTTAAACCACATCTAGCTATTATTTTGGGCCACCGAGGTAAGAGAGAAATTGATGGCCTGGAGCAAGTTTAGTGGAGGGTGACCAAGATGAGTGGGGTTGGGACTCTCTGTATATGAGGAAAAGGCTGAGACTGGAGCTTGTTCAGCCTGGAGGATAGATGCCTTTGAGGACACCTAACAGCAGCCCATCATTAGTGATCAAGGAGGTGGAGCCAGACTCTTGACAGTTGTACGTGGTGGAAACATGAAGAGAGATAGGCATAAGTTGAAACAAGAGATGTTTAGGCAGGAAAAGGCTATAAGAAAAAGCTTTTTCCTGATGAGGACAACCAAGTAGTGGAAAAGGTTGCTCATAGAGCCTGTGAAGTTTCTGTTCTCTGAGGTTTTTAAGTTGCAGTTGAACAGACCCCTGAGCAAGTTGGTCTGATCTCATAGCTGGTCCTGCTTTGAAAAGTAGATTGCACTAGAAGCAGCTTGAGGTCCCTTCCCACCTCACTAGTTCTATTGCTTTTCCCTTGGTTTAAGAAAGGTGAGAAAAAAAAAAAGGTTTCATTTATGGTATTTGGTTTTTTCCATTCAAATTGTTTGAATGACAGTTTAAACCAGTCTGGTCCGGTAATCTTCCAGGAATTGCATCTTGGATCATATCAAGATCTTCACATAATACATTATTAAAAGTGCTGTGTTTTAAATTTTCCTTAACTTATGATAAGCTGCCTTTATATTTCAAGCTGTTATTAATGAAAATATATGCATTCAATAGGAGATCATTAGAACATTAAACGGGCAGAGGTTCTTTAGCTTAGTATTTATTTTTAATGTAGAATACATTAAGTGCAAATTACTGAGAGACATAACGAACTTCCATAGTAGTCTTATTTCTGGGATGTTTCTGTCCCCTGCTTTAATTTAAAAGAATATTTATCCTGTGAGTTTGTTAACTGTATTAATAAATAATCTCATAAAAGCTGTTTCTAATGGAGATAGAAAAAAAATGGTAAGAACCATAAAAAAACCCAAGGAAAACCCGCTAATGCTAGTTTTAGAATATTCTTGTAAGATACATTGTGTAATGCATTTTGAACCATAATTGACAAAATGTTTGTGAAAGTGAATGTGGGGGAATGTTTCTTACCTGTCAAATGTAGATGTGCGTGCACATGTATTTTATAACAGCTTTTTTCTATTCATAAACAACGTTCGTATATTTACCATTGGTTTTACAGAACTGTTCAGTGTTTGCCAGAGTTTTCTGCTGGACTGGAATTACTAGGCAGGTATGACCTTTCATTTCTTTTTTAGTGTCTGCTTCCTATAATTTCAGAAATAACTTTATTAGGTTGAGAAAATGAGAGGAAAATGAAGTTGTTACTAATATTTTATGAATGTTCTGCAGAAAATGGAGTGGGGAGGTTACCAATTTTTTAATACGTTTAAAGCTTCCCCAGATTGTTAAGTGCTGTCATGTTAATGAAACAGAAGTTCTGGAGGAAAAACAACATTTGAAAGATGGCTTTAGTTCGGGGTCTAATGCACAGGGTTGAAGGAGAGTACTGAGGCCCAGCCTGTGGTTTTAGTTTATGTTTTATAGCTTTTACATATTCGATACGGTTTCATTCTGTTATAATTGAAACAGTATGCCTTTCATTGTCATGAGAAGAAAGTATATTCTGTGTGTATTTAATTGCATGTTTTCTGAGTAATAGATGCTATTTACATTATAAATCTTCTCCTTTGTATTTTTATCTTTACAAAAAAAAAATCTATTCTCTTTTTGGGGGTGGAGTGGAGTTGTTAATTTTTTTCATAGTGAAACTGGGTTCCAAGTAGTCCTTAAGGCTTTGATGTGTAGTCTTGTAAATATTGCTGTCCATTTAGCTCTTAATGTAAACTAGCCGTTTGAAAACCATGAATTGCTTTTTCTTTTAAATAAATTATTTCTTTATATTTCTTTCTGGTATTTACTGTTCTACTAAGTCAACCATGCAGCTTTTTAAACTGCTATTTCTGGTAGTCCCCGTAAGTATAAGCACATTGGCATTCTCTTCCTTTGTAAAGAGAACATACTAAAAATAGTCGTTTGTCTTTCTTCTCTTTAGATATGAAGATGCTTGGGCTGCCCTTCACAAAGGAGCCAAAGATTGTGCAAAAACTGGAGAGGTGAGGAAAAAGTAGCAATGCAACAATTGAAATATTTTTAAATGTCTAAATAATTTTAAATAAAAGTGTACTGGGTTGATCCTGGTCACTAGGTGAGCACCCACACAGCCGTGTTCAGTCTGCCACCAGTGGGACATAGGAGAGAACAGGAAGAGCAAAAATGAGAAAGCTCGTGGTTTGAGAAAAAGACAGTTTAATAGTTGAGGGATAGAGTAAAAATGAGTATTGCAAAAGCAGTTGCTCACAACCTCCCACAAGCTGGCCCACAAGCTGGCCAATGCCCAGCCAGTGTCAGAACAATGGTTACCTTATAAGACCAAACCCAAGGTTTTTATTGTTGCCCATGGTATTAGATGGTATGAAATATCCATTTGGCCAATGGTCAACTGTTCTGGTTGTGTCCCCATGCAACTTCTTGCACAACACTAGCCCACTAACTGTGGGAGGGGTGGGAAAGAGAGAAAGCTTTGTCACCGTACAAGTACATTGTTCAGCAATATCCAAAAATTTGGTTTTATCAACACTGTTTTGTACAGAAATTCGAGGCACAGGACCATATGGGCTGCTGTGAAGAAAATTAACTCCATCCCAGCTGGATGAAAAAGTAATGCTCCATATTGCTACTTGGGGAAAAATGCCAAGTTACAGTGTTTTTCACTGTGGCTTTAAGATGGCGTTTGACAGGAAGCTGATAAAATGGACCTTGTTCCTCTTGTTTCTCACATCACTTCCAGATTTGATTGTACTCAGCCTACAATTAATATTTCTGAAGTATTAAATATAGATATTGTAAAAATAGAAACTCAGCGATCATGTTTCTAACAAGATATCAGCTAACCAGAATTATCTGAAGTTCATTCACCTATTTACTTTCTTATTGTAATTGAAATAGCAGAAACGTTGAGTGTAAGAATTTCCGAGTGCTTTCAAAATACTCTTCAACTGATACATTGGCACCCAAAATTTCTCACCTTTTGGTCCATTTTCAGATAGTTGTAATCACTTCGTGTGCTTAAGTAAAAAATATTACTATTTTCTTGTGGGATGTGTTAGGCATAGAATGATATTGAGAAGTATGACCTCGTCAGAGTGTGACAAGAAGATGGTGGTAAAAATAAGACACATCCAGAAGTTCAGGTGGTTAGTATCTGCATTCTTCTGCCATTATTTGAAAGATTATAAATTAGCTGGGAATATTGAGACTGCTTAAGACACTTATTTATATAAGTGTCTTATCAATAAATACCACTGTAAGCAAGAAATAATAATGTAAACAATAATGTAATGCAAACGGTAAATAATATGATTTAATGCACACAGTTGCCAAAATTATGTTGCATGCTACTGCTGTAGCTCTTAAAAAGCACTGGAGAGGACTGGGAAAGTATAGAACATACATGGGGTTGGTGCAGGTTGGTGGGTGTAGGGCTGTTGCTGCCCTACAATGTTTGCTGCCCTCTCCTACTGGACAAGAAACAGCAAGGTTTGACTTGTCTGGCTGAAAATACTGAGGAAGTATCTGTGTTATCTCCTAATTTTGTTCAGTTACCCTGTCTTGGAAGTAAAGTGATAAGTTTTGTGGTTTTTTCCTAGAATAAAGGGAAGGAAAATTTCCAGTAAATCCTACAAATGCGTTGCTCTGCTGTTTTGGAGGTTTGCACCAGACTTTCCATTTCAAACCCTATTTAAGGGGCAAACAGTATAAGCTGGGTGGCCACGATGCAGTGCAGGACTGGGCTGTGGGGCTCTCTGTCCTGGCTGAAATGTTCACTTTGTCTGCGTCCTCCCTTACTTTTCAAATTTCCTTAGGAAATTTCTTTTTCAAATGGATAAAATGCTCACTGTTTCATGTATTTTGAAGAGGTGCATTTAGGGTAAGAAATATATTATGTTATTCTTTCTCTTGCATAATAGTATGACTCACTTTTTCCACTCATTCCTGTGAAAACCTTCAGGTTTTAGAGATGAAGTTCTCTTTGCCAGCTTTATTGCTCATGATAATTTTTTTAGAAGATCTCTTAAATTACTTGCCTATGATTTTGTAATACTCTCAGTAGTTTGCTTTAAAAATTGTAGTTCTGAAAACAATGTGAGATTTTATATATCTAAACCAAATGCAACCTTAATCTTGCATACTATGACTGCTTGGGATAATTAGAATGAGAAACTTTCAAAAAGAGACTGAAGTTTTCCATGAAATTCAGATGTTTACTTTTGTGAGAATCCAAAATATGTATTGCTTGTGAGGTTTTGTTTCTTTTTTATAAAAGTAGAAAACACACAGTTCAATAAAATAAGAATTGTGTTAGCACACAAGATTGACTGTGCTATATCAGACCTAAAGGTCCACTTTGTCCAGTGTCCCATTTCTGGTACTGGCCAGTAGCAGATAAACTACTCGTGCTGACTTATTTTAAAATGTTGAATAGAGAAGGAAACGTGAAAGTTTTGAGCTTTAATTGAGCTCAAAAACTCATTTTTATTGAGCTTAATAAGCTGCAGTCCTAGTGTTAAATCATAGGTGCTAGCTACCGGTTCCATCTACAAAATTGTCCTAAGAATTTTGCTTGTAGATGATTGTAATTTTAGCTGCCTTCATTTATCTTTGGGCTGAATTGTTTTTCTGGTGTTTGTCTCCATCCCATGGTGTTTGGTTGTGGTGTTTTTTGTGTGCTTTACTGTTTAATGGATAAAATTTCATATCTCATTCTCAAAATTAGACTTGACTTTATTTAAGTAAGGATGTTGGACTTCTGAAGTGAGTGTTTCATTCCTCACTGGGCTTTGGAATAAGTTTTCAAACCTTGTCTGGTAAAACAGGATGGCTTTTAGCAGGGATAGGTAGCTGGAGGAATTTGGAAATGGGAGAAATTGTCATTCTTCTAAAAAAATCTGTCTGAAGTGGGTAGAATTGTAAATCCTTGAGAACTTCCTTTGCCAGTTGCTCAGACTTTTTCAGTTTCTGCAACTGAATTCTGCAAAATTGAGGAATTCAGAATGCAGATACAGCCATGGGCTGCTGCTCTGTGCAAGACGAAGAATGGGTAGTGGAACTAAGAGCATGAAAACTGTAATTGAATCATCTCAAATTTAAGGGAAACATTTGTTACCTAAGGCGTCTTCATCTTGCTGTTTTTCATAGTATCTGACCTATATAAATAACACTTTTAAGCAGGGTATCCTCTTCTCATTATACTATTGTATAATAAAACCTGTGAAGAATCAAATAACAAAAATTGACTAATGTAGAGGCATGTTCTTAAAAGTTCACAAGTACTTCAGTTAAACTTGAGCAAAAAAGCAGGACTGTTATAAAAGCAACTGTTTTTTGAAATGTAATTAATTTTATTTAATTTTCTAGATTATTTTGAATGTGCACAGTTTTCAGTTTTGTTGTTAATATTAAATCAGTATGACTAGCAATATTAAACTCTTATCTACATAAGCCTTACATTGGAGCACAGCAATGTTATCGTGTACCAGTGCAACACGGCTGTCAAAATTCCATGTTATTTACAGTTAATAAAACCCATAAAATATTTCCTACATTGATTAGTATATTGAGAAATAACTTTCGTTTTGATCAATGCATTTCAATATAAATATTTCATACTACAGAGGTCTTATTGAGCATGTTTACGTGAGAAGTTCACAAGTGGCAGTGCTCTAGGCTTGCTATGCTGACCGTATGCTTGCAGATGCATTAATCCTAAAAAAATTACTGAGACGCTCATAAATAGATACATAAATTTGCAAGTAAAGTAAAGAACCTTTTTGTTTCAGCTGGTGAATAGTGAAGTTGTGATGCTTTCTGCACATTGGGAGAAGAAAAGGAACAGTCTGGTGGAACTTCAGGATCAGCTTCAACAAATACCTGTTTTTTTAGCAGATTTGGAATGCCTCACGGCAAGCCTAGGTAAGGGTTTATAGATATAATAAGCATTCAAGTCAGTACAGAGGATTAGACTAAAATTCGACTTCTGTGAGCTTTATAATTATAAAATTTAATTTTTCTTCCCAAACACATCCTTTCTATTGTAAGTCATTCTTTAACTGGTTTTGTAAAAGAGCAAAATTAGTACTGGTTGTTCTCCCAGTAGTTAAAATGTTGACTAGAACTTGATGATCTTTAAGGTTCCAATTCTAACCATTCTATGTTTCTTGTCATTATTTGAAAAAAAATAAGTGTCAACTGCGTATCTTGGTGTGAACAGCTGAAAACTTATTCTTGAAGTATTTTTAAATTTCTGAGTAGTGTGAACACTCACATACTCAGAAGCAGTTGCTTATGTAGTTGCTCCTCTTTGGTTGAGTATATGTCATTTTATGTAATAATTTGATTTAAATCATCATTTGGGAGGGAAGTTGTGGGAATTTATCTGGTTTGGGACACTTCCAAGGCAAAAATGTTTTGTTGAGAATAATTGTTGGTTCCAAAGCTGGCTTCCATAGTTGACGTAAGCTATACTGAAGTAATATCCAGCTTTTTCATAGGTGAAACTAGCAATGCTACATATTAAGGTTAACAAATATTTCATGTTGGTTAGATGGCTTCCTACTTTTATAACTTTACCAAATTTTAACCTGTTGGTTTAATTTGATAGATGAGTGCTTTAGTGGAAACCTCTCATGAAAACAGTTGACTAACTGTTGAAAATGAAATTAGGAAAACATATTCTGGCCTCACAGTCTCTGAAAAGCTCTGGTGTTACTCAGCCTTGAAATGGGAAGTAACGTTTGACAAACAGCAAGCCCTTCTGTCAATAGTAGGCCTCTTGCTACCTCCATGAAAATCTAGTCAAGTTACATCAAATTAAAGTTTTGAAAAACTGCTGTCTGTGCATTAATTTAAGTAGTGAAGTTCCTCAGGGATTCTGTGTGCACTATTCTTACACCAGTCTGGGAAGCATGCAGAAATTCTTCATGTAATTGCAGCTCATGTTTTTTGTGGGGTGGGCTGGATTTGTGTGCTGGCATCTGATGTGAAGAAAAGGAGGGTTCTTTTCTGTGTTCAAAGACTAACTTCTCATTCTTTTATGGTCAGTGGATATGCACAAATTGGCTTTTGTTCCTTGGTAGGCTGGTAATAACTTTGCTATTTCTTTCTGAACCAAGGAACTTATTTCATTTTTATTAGAACTTTCTTATACCACCTTGTTTAGTAAGACTTTATCATGTGTGGTAACCACTTAATGTTGTCTGTTCAAAAAGTTCAATTATTTTCTAAGGAAATGTCAATTCAAATAATGATCATCATCGTGCCCAAAGTGGTGTAGTCCACTGGCAGACCAAAGATAAACAATCTAATAAAAAAACTAATGGAATTGTCTTTAGTTCGTAGCTGCAAATGCTGTAAATCCTAATGAGTTTGGGATTCCTATTCCTAATGTTATAATTTTATAGAAATTATATTATATATTCTATTTATATAGAATTAATCTCAGCCTGATTATAGAATTACTTGGAGAAGGCCCAGTGCCCATAGAATATTTTTGATACTAAATCAAGCAGGATTTAAAGAAGCATTATCCAGCCTGCTCGGGGAAGCTAATGAATTTTGGATAAGGTTGTGAGATATGAACCTCATATGTCAGATTTCAAGTAATTTACCTGGTCATTTTTATGATTTCCTTGTTTGGAATTGTGTTTTTCTGATAAGTTTTGTAGAGTCCATTTGAAGAGAAAAATATAATATATACCAAATTCAATATCTACACTTCTGGATGTGACATACCAGAAATTTGCTGTGATATTCTGCTTACTGTTTCGAGTTTTTATAAATTTTTATAAACTTTCTGCTTATAAAAGTTTATAAACTTTTATAAAGTTTTATAAACTTTCTGCTTTTTATCAAAGTAAACTGTATTCACTTTTCCAAGAGATGACTAATACTGTGGCAGTGAATTTCAAATATGAGTGAGACATTCTTTTAAAAATATATGAATATAGAATTATAAGTTGCTGTGTCCTGAGTTGTGCATCCAAAATGTAATTTGGCTAATGTTCAGAAAAGTAATATTTCTGTGCTGTGATACGGTATGGTTTTAATAAATCTATTAATGCTTTCATTTTGAAAGTAGATAGAGAACCCTGTCTGTTTTTGATAAAAGAGATTTTAGATAATGGAAATAAGCCTTCTTAGTGACCTATTTAAAATTGGTATGAGTCATGTACAGATTCTTCAGCTTTTACTGTGTATTACAAGACTCTTTTTTTAGCGCTTTTTATAAAGTCCAACTTAGGTACTTGCATTATCATTTCAAGTAAAAAGTCTGTGACTTCATTTGATAAATTTATTGTATTACTCAATGTCTTGTAGCTGCTGTTGAAAGCTTTAAAGAAAAAATTACTCTCGTGTAAAAGTGAAAAAGACAGTTATTGACCTTTCAAGATCCAGAATCTGAATCATTGCTGAAGCCAATTTTTATTTGAGATGTAGAAAATACCTGCTTGCTGATACCTGACATACTTTTCTTAATATGAAATATGCTTTATGTTTGAGCAGGGGCATTTTGCTTAAATATCTGTTTTGATTTCAGCAAATCAATGCACACAAACCTTGATCTAAATCCAATTTTTCTATTGTATTTTTTCTTAACATCAAATGTTAAGCATCAGCTTGATACTGTTTTCAGAAAGGCAGGTCATGAACATATGACAGATTCAATGTAGAATGAAAGTATTTAGACTGGTGAGACTGGGAAGACATAAGGCTGGGTATATATTCACAATAATTAAAGCCATCACTTCCGTATATTTAATAAATATTTTTTTCCAAGTGTTGGTAAGAGGTCACAGTGATTATAAAATCTTTTTATAAAATATTTTAATTGAATTATTTTGCAACATTTCGGCTACCTTAAGAACTTAATATCCCATATTTTGGGTATTTGTTTTGCAGCAAAAATGTATGTTTTAATGAAGTACAGTTATTTTTTTATTTCTTGATTAAAATGGCAAAGATTTTTCTAGTTTGAATAATGAAATATACTTCCAGAATGATGAGATTTTGTAGGAAAATGTTTAAAGAAAATCGTGTTTTGTTTATTATTAAACTGTTTTTCTGACTGTTTGATTGTTTACAAGACACTGACACTTTTCATGCTTTTGTGAGTTTCATTGTTCGAGATGAAACAACATTTGTCTTTTACTGAGAAAACCAGGAAACCAGGAAATTTGAACAATACTGTTTAATGATACCTATTTTCAACAGGAAGTTTTTCTTTTGTAGGCTTCAGGGCAGGATGCTTCAGTGGAGAGTGTTGTTGTATAAGGTAGAGGTGTGAATGTGTGTATATTTATATAAGGCATATAGTTTGCTGTTGTAAACTTGAAAACGTCTGTGGCTTTGAATACAGAAGGGAAAATATCCTAGTATACTTGCTGTGTAGTTTCAGCAAAGGAGCTATGTCAGCTTCTTATGAATGGAGCTGGATTTAAGGTCTTTAAAAACAAATAAAAATTGAGAGCTAGTAGAACTGTAATTGTGTTAAAGAATTTTTTTCAAGTTTTGCAGCTTTTCATGTATATTTTGTCTTTCATTCATTGTTTTAAATTTACTAATCTGTGTCTCTCTTTGACCTAGAGGTAATCTCTTTCATGTAATTGTTTCCATACTTTCTGTTTTCTGCCTTTTGGGCTTTTAGTCACAAAACGAATGAACGTTGTAAAAATTTATTTAATAGTCCTTGGTCACTTCCATTGTTTTGGTGGCCAGGACAGTTCAGGGAGGCTGCATTTAAAGTTATAGCAGGAAAAACTGAGAACTGTAATATTTTCTGATATACAGCTGTCAAACAGCTTTTCTAATAATTTTTTTTTTTTACTACTGTAGTGTAGAACTAAAGGTTACATAGTTCTCAGTTAAAAGAAATTTTATGTGGTAAATTTAAATTAACTAAATTTTAGAAAGAAAGAGTTTTCAGGAACAATATTGGAGTTTATGATTCTTGAATTCTAGATAATTACTTCAGTACCTGAGTGGCTGTAAAACAGTGTACATTGATAGAGGATAATTCAGTCTAAAATGATCTGATCAGACATTAGCATACTTTAAAAAAAACCCTAAAACTAGGAAGTAAAGCTTTTAAAAGTGCTGTTACACCTGTGATAGTGTAAGAAATGCAGGCCAAACTAATATAATTGTAATGATGTCACCTGAAGAACAAGTTATTTTTTTCAGGTATCTAATAAATATTATCTGTACCAAGTGTGGCATATTACTATACAGGAAAACTCTTAATCTAAAGGTACGATGGATTTTTTACAACCTCCTTAAGAATAATAAGAGGAGGAGATATTTTTCTCCTTCATAGCAATACTGTTGCAGAGCGACATGGTGATTGTTGCCTGACCACTTGATTGTGGGATTTCTTGAAGAGGTGAAAAAGTAGTAGTAATCTTGCAGGTATTCTTTACAACATTAGCTGGCTTTCTGCCTGAGCAGATTGATTCTAGGTGCCACTGTGAGTTATAAACTGGAAATGAATGAATAGTTTTCATATTTTTCTAAGTACCCTCTTAAAATTATGAGCTTGTTTATCTGTGCATATGGATAAGAACTGCTCCAAGCATTATGGCTCAAGTTTCAAAATTGTAAGTTTGGGGTTTTTTCATTTATCAAATAAATATTTAGCTTTGTTTGGAATTTGCCTTTTATTCATACATTCTCATTTGGGTAGGAGAGATGTTAATTCACAATTGTAGCTAATGCTATTGCTGTGGAGCTAGTCTTAGTTGCTTTTCACAAACAGCCCTCCTCCCCCCTGAAGTTTTCTTTCACTTCAGAAAGAAAACATTCTGAAACTTTGGTTGCAGTAAAGTGGGATTGTTGTCTTCTGGAGACATCTTAAGTGTTCATTCCTGTTCTTCGTGAGCACTGTTTTCTGCAGTTCCCACTAGAGGCTGCTCAAATGCTAGTGCTAGGAATCAGTTGCCCTCTAGAATTCACTTTTCTTCATTCTCTTTATTTTCATGTTCTTTGTTGTTGTCTTTTAATATTATTTCAATAGCAAGTACAGCAAAGCAGGTGGTGAGGGTTTTAAGTGGAAAAAATAGTGGTTGTCGATACGTATCTTAGTAAATTATCTTGAACCCTGCAGTGTTTGAATTTTACAAATTAATAAGTGAGCAATCATTCTGAAAAGCAACCTAGCATAATACAGACATTTGGATTTTAATGCACTCAGAAAAGTCCATTTTTTAAGCAAAAAGAGCCCACCAGTTATAACTGTAGTCATGATATTGCCCTTTGAATACATCTGGGTTTTATGAAATAAAGTGGAGTATGTGGTAAACAATGCATGGTGTACATCAGTCTGTAGAACTGAAAACGTTTTTTTTCCTCAAACTTGTTTCCACGTTAATTGTTAACTGTCTCTCCATCCTTTTACCCCCCTGCCAAGTGATCTGCATATAGATAAATAATGTAAGGAAATCTTTTCTGATTATGTGATTCATGTTTCCCTTTCTAATTGTTATGGAACAGTACTTTACTTTTTAAGGACTAAAAAAAATCTTAATAAGTAAAAAGATCTGAAAGTATGAATGTGCATGCTAGAAAATTGTTTATGATGTCTTCTGCTTTTCCAGGGGAAAAAGATAGCAATTTCTAATTAAGTAATGGCGAAGAAAGTTGAAATTTTGTGTACTCCAAGTAGAATGGACAGGCCAGAACTGAAGATTTGACTGATGCCTTCAACTTGCCATTTCCTTCTTTTGAGCATCCAAAACACATTAACTTTAAATCACTTTTTTCTACGTTGACTTTAATAGTTCTTGTCTTGCTTTATGAAGATTGTGTTTGTCTGTATAGGCAAAGGTGAAACATAGCCATTTGCCAAAACTCAGAGTTGCTTTAGGTTTTCTACTTTTTCATTCTATCATCTGTGTAGTTCTTTGCATCAGCAATTAAGTTCATATACTGCAACAGATTAGCGTATCTGTCTCTGAACTGCGAACTGTCTTCTATTCTTAGAACTTACCCTTCACAACTTATCCTTCTTCCTGCAATGTATCTTCCCTCTGGTATAGGAGCAGTCCTGGCAAAAAGGTGAATAATAGTCCTGTATTCACACAGGTACATCCCAGAATGACTAGTTGGTTAGAGTTGGGAAAACAGTTTTTCTACTTTGGCTTCCTGAGGAGGGACATGGAGTTCAGCATTAGTCAACTGCAGGGAGAGTGATCCTTTGATACAAAATTCAAATGAGATAATTCAGGTCAGAAGGGACCTTAGGAGTTCTCTAGTCCAAGTTTCTACTCAAAACAGGGTGAGCTTTGAGATAAAATCACATTTCTCAGGATGTTTCATAGACATGATCTCTTAAGTTGAGACTGAGTGATTATGGTTAAATAGGAGATTAAGAGGTTTTGCATGGTTTTAAGTGCACGGGTATATGAAATAGCTAAATCTAGAGATTTGCCTGAGAGTAAACTTTCAAAGACTGTATTCCTTTATATTATCATGAGGTCATTTAAAAGTCAAAATTCTCTCAATATATTTTATTTTTGCTTCATTTGAATAATTTAATATTAGTACTGGGTTTGGTCAGCACAGCTTTATTTCTCAGATTTGTATCAGGGAGGAAGGGCTAAACTGACAGTACTCAAGAAGCAAAATGACATTGAGTTCTAGAAGCTTCTCTTCTTGAAGTGTAGGCCACAAACCTGTGAGACCAAGATGCTGGGGCAGATAAACTGGTTCAGTGTCTTACTGCAAAGGGAACCTCCGATCTCCCTTAACATGTCTCTGCTGTCACTCTTTACAATGTGATATGAACTGAGATTTATCTTTTTGAGACGCTAATGTACATTGTTACCATCTTAATTATGTACCTTTATGAATTCCTGCTTCTGTTCAGGTGATTTGTACCTCTGTTGATACAATTTGATATTCATACAAGTATTTTTTACAGCCCAGCTAGAGGCAAACTTTGAGGAAATGGAGAATCATCTATTGTGTCTTGAGGACCTGTGTGAACAGTGCGAGTTAGAAAGATACAAATGTATGCAGACATTACAGCTGGAAAACTACAAGAAAACAAAAAGGTAAATAAAACAATTGCTATAAATATAAGCATAAAATATAAGCCTTCTGTGATTATTTTTTCCCTGTATATGATATCCCTTTCATTTTCATCCGTTAAAGAAACAGTAATCTTTGACAGGAAGTTGAAAATTTGTTAATGGATTAATTGAATGTCTGTCTAATTTTTGGTGATGAACAAAAGAATGTGTGTCTTTGGAAAATTATCATTACATTATTATTCAGATGAAGTTGTGCGTGTTATTGTCTATAAACAAGTGGAGTAAGGACTAGTGTTAATAAGCACTGATAAATTGTTTATTTTCAACCCTTGCCCTGTTTTTGGAATATTTTTTCCCCCATGTACTCGTAAAGTTAGGAACTGTATTGTTTTCTATATTTCTTTCAGTTCTATCCTATGTTGTGAGTACCTTTCACTCTGTGTGAATGGTATTAATTTCTTGCCGTTCTCATACTTGCAAAAACAGGGCATTGCTACTTTGATTCCAAGTTCAATGTGTATCGGTAAGTGTGAGAAGACAGAACCTCTGACTCTTGAGGTTCATGTTTATCAAAAGATAAAGTAGTGAGACTGGAAGCGTCAAAAGTAACCTTAGTGAAAGAGATAAGAAAAACTATATTAAGTCCATTATATAAATGAGGAAACGAGGAGTCAAATTGAAGCAATTTGTCAAAGACAGCCTCTGACAGCCTATGTTAGGGAGCAGTGGGTAGGTGCTGGTACTGACAGACCTGGAGCCAGTACTGACATCAGGATAACCAGGTTACTTGATCTTTCCAACCAGGTGTCCCCCTTTTAGCCAGGGGAAGCACCCTGGCACCCTCCTGACTTCTCTTGATTGCAGAAGCAAGTTTGACTCAGAATGACTGGTTTGGTTTACAGTCCTAATTAGGATGTGGTGATCAGAAGTGCTGGACTGCACCAGACAGCACTGGTCACATTTTGCATAGCTTACCTGTTTTCTTCTTTTTTGACCCTCTTTTTGCTATCTTTGTAACTTTTTTTTTTTTTAAATCCCAGTCTCCTCTCAAGCAAACAATCCATTCCTAATTACTTTTTCCCTATTGGTCCTGATTTTGCTACTCAAATTTGGTATTTCTGATACTGGGAATCTTGGCCTTCTGTGTTGTTACAAATAGGTTTACCAAAGTACTGCTGCATTGCAAGTTCTGTGACCCAGAAGGTCCCTGGTACCTTAAAGATCCCCCTTCAATTTTTTGTGAAGTTTGGCTGTTTCTAACTTAACTGCCCTTCAGCTATCTGTGCAATTCAACCTCATGGTACTATCTGTAGCTTTTGTCGGCTTCTTGCTATATTATGTGTCGCATACAGCAATTTTTCATGTCTCATCCTCTAGTTTTTCACATCCCGTGAATTTAGCTTAACCTCAAGCCAGGGCCTCAGCAGTGGTTTTGTCATTTTCCTGCAGCCTGGATTCTCTCTTTCCCAAGCCAGACATTTTCTCTTGCTTCAGGAAGAGTCAACAATAATCGTGTTGATTATTTACTTGTTTGGACCTATTTAAATATTTATTTAATAGTAATAATTTCAAAATTCTAAATACTTTTTTTAAACCAGATTTATCTTACCAAATAATACACAAATTTAAAATGTGCCTGAAGCAAGAAATTAACCCCTAACCCCTAATATAGTAGTTTTCTGAGTTTTGTTTGTTCTTTTTGCCATCCTCTCTCCCCCTCCTATAGCTTCTGCTTTCAACATCAAAATCATTAAACTGTTGCCTACTCTGCTTAACAGCATCTAATCAGTTCTATAAATAGAATTATAAGTAATTATAAGCTGATTACATTTGATCAGATCTAGACAAAACGGGGAAAATGCACGTAATTTCTGGTTGATCATTACCAGTGTATTTATTTAGGTAAGAAATTTAACTGCTCATTACTAGGACACTTGCCAGTGTAGATACTTGAAGAGTGAACAGCCAGTTAACTTAATATAAGTGTGAGTTAATGTTTTTTTGGGACTTGTATACTGTCTTCCTGTCTTTAGTGTTCAGGATTTTTTGGTGATACCAGCTATAGAAAGAATCAAGTGCGGGTTCAGGAGTCTACGGTCTCTCTTTAATGCAAAAATTGTTTTCAGGGAATGAGTGGGTTTGTATAACAACAAAAAAAGTTATTTCCTTTATTTTGACAATATAGGGATGAAAACTGAGTTGAACATAGACTCTAGAAACTGTGGTTATTTTAAGCATATAACAAAATAATTTTATTATAAAGTCACTGTAGAGCTTAGGCTAGAAGCTCATGTGTTTCAAGTCTTTTGAAAAATCTTCCTATGTGAAAGATTTAGAAGAAAGTGCTTTAGGTCAACATTAAACCTTTGAAATGCAGCTTATGGTAACTATGGGAACTGGTTTTCAGAAACAGGTCTCCCTATTAACTAAAGCAACTTTATTGCAATTCAAACAGATTAATTTTCTTTCTCTTTTGTCATTGTGTTGAGTACAAGTTTCGAAGTAGATTCATCAGTCCAAGGTGTTTTCCACAATATATTTTAAAGCCTGGCATTTGCAGGGATTGATTGTTTTTCTGTGTGCTTAACTTTAGATTTTTAATGTTGTTTTCGTTTGTTTAAAATCTATTGATCAGGGTACCAGCACTGTTGTGTGAAGTCTACATTCTGCCCTTGTTTTCTTGTCAGTCTTGCTGCAATTGTTTGCATGTATGTTAGCATTAAACCATGCTGTTTTGTTGTCCTTTTCTCAGTCGAGCACAACTCTTCTTCCCTTCATCCTCCTACTGAGGATGTACTGCTTCTGATTGCAGAAGAATAACTGTGTCCTTTAGGAAGCAGTGGCAGAAGCTTACTTTGGTGCCAATTTGTACGTGCACCAAATTTCAGGCTTATGGCATAAGGTAAAATGTTTTGTCCTGAAGCTGTACTTCTACGAAGCTTTTAGTACCATTTGTATCCATTACAGATAGATCACTGTTTTTTGAAACTGTAAACTCCTGGTTATTTTATCAATTAATGGAGCTGCCCAACTGCAACAATTTGTGGAAATACTGTGAGGATAGCAAAGAGTCCTTGTCACTGGAAATGAGTGAATCCATTTTACTGTGTGTCATTGAATTTAAACATAGTTGCGGGAACTTTATTTTTTTTAGGACGTCTTGTTTAAGAATCCTTTCTGGTTTACAGTAGTTGTCTGCTTTGAGAACGCACATTGAAGATTTAGAAGAAATCTGAGTTATGAGTCTGAGTTATGCCCTGATGCTATTGCAAACCTTAGTGGGACTAACTTTTTTTGATTTCTGCTGAGATTTAAAGAAATACTTTACCTGAAGAGAAAATGTTTTTGAAATGTATATTTCTTCCTAATTTTTGTATTTTAAAGGTTTATTTCTTGTCAAATGTGCAAACCCATGCTTTGGTAATTAATGGAGTAGATGAGGAGTTTTACAGGTTGTCATAATTATTGTTAGATGCATTACAATGCCATAATGGGGATTTTTATGCTTCTGAAGGAGGAGAATGTTTGATTCACTTTCTCATTCAGAAAGGTATAAAATTTGCATCATTTGCATTGTGCAGATTACAGATGTGTATCTGAGACAATGTCTTAATCAATTACCACTGTTATTTCTTCTGTTGGTCAGTGAGGACTCCCTTCCATCTGTCAGTGATGAATTTAAATTGTATCTTCACAACATTTTTAAGATCACACATTATTTATCAAATTAAATTTTTTATATATAAAAACAATATCATTGTTGCAAATGTTTCAAAGAAGTATGTTTTGTCTTTTCAACATTAAATGTACTGTGAATTATTTCTAAGTCCCTAGTTACATGTTTAATCATTCCTATCAAAAATTTCATCAAAGTAAAGTTTCATGCTATATTCTTCTTCAAAGAATCATAGAATTGTCTAGGTTGGAAGATACCTTTACGATCATCTAGTCCAACTATCAATCTAATTCTGATAAAATCTATCACTAAGCACTATGTCAACACATCTTTTAAATACCTCCAGGGATGGTGCCTCAACCATTTCCCTGGCCAGCCTCTTCCAGTGCTTAATAGACCTTTCAGTGTAAACATTTTTCCTAATATCTAATCTGAACCTTTTTGATCAGTCTTCTGGTAGTATAGATTTTCAGCTGCTATAACTCTGTGTACCTGGTTATGTAAATAATGTCTTTGCAGGGGTGAATGCAGAACTTTTATCTTCAGAACAGCTTTCATGGTAGATGTGCATTGGATGACTGGCTTTGAGTTTTGATTAGGCATTCATTGTATGACTATAATGTGCTCAAAGCCAAGTTCATGTTGCAGAGATCTTTTCCATCCTGCCGGTCATGAACTTGCATACAGCACAATCGGTAGCAAGTTTTTTCATAGTGATAACTGTCTGGAATTATTTTTTATGGCCATCAGTTATTGCACTTCTTTGGACAGACACATCAAATAAGAATTTCTATTGATGCTGAAAAACTGGCCACGCACAAGCTTTGGAAAAGTTCCCTTGATAATTCTGCTTCCTCTTGTGTAATTTTACGGCCATGAACTTTCTTTTGTTTGCAAGAACACTAGTAGTACAGTATTTTGCATGCATCAAACCTAAAGGAGCATGCTGCTTCATTATTTTATTCCCATCAGCGCTCCAAGCATTTGAAAACATTGGGCAAGACTGAATACATCTGAGATCAAAGGATTGTATGGGTTTTGGCAGTTTTTTATGACATTTGCAAAATGTGAATGTGCAGTATAATTTCTGTCACTTTTAAGTTGATTTAATTTTGCCCTTCTTTTGTGGTGGCTTTTGCTTGATGTAGAGAGATAATGACATTGTTATAAAGAGATTCCTTGTGTAGCTTCTTCTTATGGTTTCGTTTTCTTTTGAATAGGCATATAAAAATTTTTTTTCTTTGTTGGCTTTTGTGACTTGTGATTAAAGACTGAATGTTTGTGTTGGATTCTCTGCATCTTACAACAGCTTTTACTAATGTTTTCTATATAATGTTAAACGTTATGCCAGTCCTGCATAGTTTTTCTCTACATTTATGTAGTGCTGCTTATTGGGCGTAATCTGTAAATCGTGTCAATCTTGTAGGACCACAGATTCTTATTGTAATTTTTTTGGTAACAATAATAGAAACAGATGGGACTGCCTTAGTCATCATTTTGTACTCTCTCTAATCTAACCTCAAAACTGCATTATTTATCAAATTAATTCATGTGGCTAGTGGCAGAACAGGGTTTAGGTGTCTGTCATTACCCCACTAATATCCATTCTGTGCTTTTGAACAAGGTACAGTACCTACTGTTCTGTCTTTACTATGAGTAAGTTTATTGAGAACTTTAATAATTCATTTTTACTTACATCCAATACCAGTTTAAAAACTGTTGAAAAAACATGTTAAATACATTTATTAATGACACCTCTCTAAGGGATGTTTTACATTCCTGTGTCAAAGGGATGTGTTGAGGATGCCCAAAGTGGTACAGATTGTAACTTCTGTCTTCCAGTTGCATTTAGGCTGTGTGGATCCACATTCAGCATTTTCGGTAAAGAGTGCATATGGGGTTATACGCTTTTTTTTTAAGACTTCTTTGTTTTTGTGGACTTATGGCATATTATATGTCACTTAGTGAATAAAGTTTGGCCAGTTTTTGAATACTGTAATTGTTTTTCTTTTAATACTTAGGGGGGAATTGATGACCAAGTTTAAAAAAAGTCTAGATTTCTTTGTGTGTCTATTTACCAAAAACAGGTTTGCAGGAAACATTTTTCTTTCTAGGAAAGACAAAAGATGGTGGAGGAGGCCTTTGGTGGAGTTGCTTGTACCTTCTCTTAAACTTAAACTTCTCTTAAATTTTGTAGTATCTTCTCAAATTTCTTTGTAGCTTGTAGTTGTTTGTAATTTCTTTTAAATTTCTTCTCTCAAATTTCAGCTTTAAACTTTGTTTCCTAAACTTTTGGTGGTATGCTAAAAATAAGCTCATATGTGTATCTTCTAGTGACATTCTAGTCACTAGAAGATGTGTATCTTCTAGTGACATATTAAGAAGAGTTCAAAACAAAACCAGCTAGGTCCTGTACAAAATTTTACATCTGAAGGCACAAGCTTTTAGAGGGAGCATTTATTCTGCATTTCAGATTCCGCTTTGGAATGGTTCCAATATTAAATGGCCTGTATCTTAGCAGATGTCTCTTTGTTTCTTAGCAGAGGACAAAACACTTGGTTGCTTTTAATATTTTCACTTCTACCATTTCTTCTGTTTTTAATGCCATCTCCCTAATTTCCACTGGTTTTTTTGAATTACAGTACCTGAAAGGTGACCCCCTATGTTCTTCATAAAGATGAGTATTTATTTCTTTTTTTGAAACATCAAAAGAGAAATGCTTTCACTATACCCTGAAGCTGCTGAGTATATTAGGGTAGTATTTGGTTTTAGCTCTGTTTACTAGCTTAATTATCAGTTAATGTTTGTGATCTCTATTGACTTTGCGATAGAACTTTGATCCATTCTATCTTCTGGAATGAAGTTATGTAGAAGTTTTGCTGGAAGACACAGAATGACTTCAGTTACTTTTGTAGCTGCATTTATGTATGCATGCAAAAAAAATTCCATTGTAACATTGTGTACATTCATTTGGTTCTTTGCTCTTCTCTTTTACTGGATAAAATTTCACGTTTGATGGTGAAGAATCCTGGCCTGTCTTCAGTGTTCCTTCAGATAAACAGAAAGCCTTGCCTGAGGAATTTCAACAGCAGTAGTTTTATTTTTTATTGATTTTTCATTACTTAAAGGCTTTTCATTAGTTCAGTCTCAAAGGTATTTCAAAGTGATAGTTGGCTTAAGTGAAAAGGGTGTACAAGGAATCTGGGGGAGGGAAAACATTTCTGTCATTGCTGTAAGTGCTAATCCAAAAGTACAAAAAAGTTCTTGAATTATTTGTGTGCACCATGCAAGTGACATAAATTTTGAGTTCTCAGGCTTTTGGCTTTTACGACTGATGACATCCAGTGGAAAGTCCCTTTCAGGCTTTTTAGCTTACTAAAGCTTGAATCAAGCTATGGAAGGAAATGTTTTTGGTATAATTTTGAAAACTTACACTGCATTTCATCTGTTACATCTGGTAGTTATCTCAGGTTTTGGTTTAGATCTTGTTAGATGCCAGAAATACTTTTAAATTAAATTGCACCCAAGGAGCTATACTTTCTTTAAATGTTAATTTTTGTTTATAAATAGTATTTACATCTGAACATCTTTCAAATTTAGTCCTCAATTCTTACCATTCATATGCTGTCTTGAGTTTGTTTTTTGTTTATGCATAGGTCTAGTAATTTGAATTTATTGGTTATTACTTTCAGAGCTGGTGTTATATAAATGGATGTCAGGAACAATTTTTACATTATCTTATCTGCCTACTCTTTTCTTGAAGATAAAATATGGAATTCTTAGTTCTGGCTGCTGGCATGATTGTGAAGAATGTGTTGATTCTGTGGTCTCTAGATATTTAACTGAATTCCCTGGTGTTTTATTACATTAGGAAAATTGATCTTAGTGCTACAGTCCTTTGCAAGATGCAGTAGAACCTGAGAACTTTGTCTTAATTCTGTTAGGCAAACTAAATCCCCATTAATTTTAGTAACTTAAAGCAGGATGGTTTTGATGACTCCTCCCATATTTCTTTCTGGATGTATTTTTGTTTATCAGTGATAACCAATATAATCATCTTCCTAGTGTCCATCTCTTCTGCCCAGTAGCTAAAGAAGGGTTAATCCAACAGTCATAAGTGGGGAATGAGAAAGTATTTGGGAATTGTATTTGCCTTCTAACTATCTGTGTTCTGTTCATGTCAATTACTTTGCGGGAATAGTTACATAGTGTAGACAGTTTGTTTCACCTGCTGTCTCAAATTATATTTTCTCACCATAAACCCTGACACCCAACTTCTCTGTAAATGAAGAAGTTGAGACCACTGACATGATCACCAGAACATTCCAGGTAACTTAAAAATGATAATTCAAAAGACACACCTGTCTCAACACAGCCTCAATGCACTACAGTTTTAATTAACTTCAGAATTCATTGTACTTATTGCAAATAAAAATTTGTATAAAAGGTATACTTTTGTCTGAAATGGGGTATTGTGGTTTTTTGATGTCTGTATATATCTTTTTCCTCTGTACTTGTGGCTCAGGTCCTTTTTGATGAGATGTTTCAGAAAAGTTCTCAATGGCCTCTCTTGCATTAACAATGCTTTGATTTAATTTCCTTAGGCTCTTTTGAACCATGAGATGTTATCAGCTGTGTCTCTTTAAGCATCATGCATAGATTTATAGGCAGATTTACCGATGCCCATATGCTCAGAAGGAGCCAAGAATCTGATTAGTGTGTCTCTTATGCCAGCATTAAAATATACCTGAATATCCTTTTGTCCTGACTTAAGTATTACCTTGAAGTAAGCAACCAGGCTTATGTAATTGGGGTTTTGTACTAGTCATTTTCATCTGAATTTGAGGGGTATAGAATTTCACAGACTAATTAAGACACTTATCTATTTTATAAAAACAAGCAACTGGAAAGGAAGAGATGAAAATTATTGCTTATGTGTGTGGCCAGACAGTTTTCATGAGCCTAACTCCAGTGTAGATGGAATCTGTACAGCCTCTTGCCCCTCAGGAAAGAAACTGGGCAACATAAGTTACACTGCATGCAGAACAAGATTGCTTTTAAAGTGCCTCCATGCCTTTATAGTCTGATTATTTTAGTCTTTAGCCTGTTATTTTAGACTTTCCTTGCTCAGTGGTACTAAGCTACTTTCACTGAGAGGAGATATTTTTGTTATATTATAATACAACTATTAATTAAATCCTTTCTTCTGAAAGCTTACTGGTAAAAAACCTTAAAGAATATTCTTATTTGTGTAACTAGCCAGATTTGTTGGCACTAACCTGTTTAGTAACTAAAGCAAAAGAGCATATAGTCAGATGCCAAATAGTATGTTTTATTGATTAGCGGTCAGACTTGGCATGGGAGTTTCTTTAATCCTGGATGCTGAGCAGCCCACGCTGGGCTTCAAGAGTCTTCATGTGTAGTGAGGCTAGGGGCAGGGCAGGTGTATGTTTTCTTTCTAATAAAAATGGAAAGTATTATCTCATCCATCTGTGAAGCGCATGATTTTATTTTTTTTTAATGAAAATTCTGTAAAATCCAGAAGCAGTTCTCTCTGGAAAGCTTTCAGTTGCCTTTAAGTAGTTAGACAAATGGAGTAGAGGGGAAGGCTAGCCTTTTCCTGTGGAAAACATATATAGTGTAATATATGTTTGAGCTGAAACAGTTGATAGAACTCTTCTGCTGAGATGATTCATCTCAGTTTTGCAGTTTTGCCTTCTGGTATGATGTTGCTAGTAAGCTATCCATCAAAGGCTGAGCTCTGCTGCTATGGCTTTTGTATAAACCTAATATGAAAAATGATCTCAAAGGATGAACAATTTACAGTAAAAGCAAAACAAATACAAAAATGTAATTTATAGCATCAAAGCTGGTAATTTAATATGACAAGATCTAAAATAGTAAAAGGCAGCAGTCCTAGCTACTCAACCAGGCCTACTTCCAATGCAAGTTTTTTCTCCTGCTTGCCTTTTGAGCTTGTTTTGAAGATGATTGTTTTACAAAACTGTTTTCGGTTGAATCTTTTTTTGTTTTAATTACTTAAACTTACTGCCTCTCTTTCTTTTTTAATGGTGTGTCTGTGTTTCAAATATGTACTCTACTTCTTAATGTAAGTTAAATTTATTTACTTCTGGAGATTATTTTTTTTGTATCCAGGTTTATAGAGAAGATGTTGGAGGTATCTTCTTCCTTTCAGTTTATCAGTAACAAAATAATAATAATAAAATAATTCCTTACAAAGGGGAAGAGAAAATTAATACTCTATTTTTTTTTCTCTGTGTCTGCCTAGAATTTTGTAATTGCACATCTAGAAAATGTACCTATATAATCTTTCATATGTTTTTCCCTCTGTCTTTACAAGTCATAGTCTCCTTTCCACTTTAATTTAGTGTCCAGTTCTTGCCAAAGCTGATGATGAACAAGATTTAGGATTAAAATTTTTAAACTTCAAGTTTTTATTTGGATAATTTGATTAAATATAAAAAGTAATCCTTCATATTGCTGATGCGGAGCATGTTTTTAATAACCATGTTTTTTAATATATGTTTCCTAATGTAAGTTTTATTTAGAGTGCTGTGAAAAACCACAAGATGTGATTGATTCATTCATGTTTTCTAAAATATAAAGAATCATCAGTCTTTGTATCTGAATTTGTATATGGATACTAGGAAATGCAGATCTTTAGATTCCAAATCTGTATTTTTATTGTATGCTAGTATGTTACATTTTTCAGAGGCATATATTCTAAAAAAAACCAGTTTTGACAAATATTAGTTTTCAACTTTCTTAATGAATGGCAGTTATATATTTTGATATAGTGACAGCACATTAATGCATCAACCCTAAAAATATTGGTGGATTTTGAAAGGGAAAATTTAGGGTTTTAGAAAAAAGCCCTGAATATCACTGTCAGTTGGTTAGTGTTACTACCATCTAGTTTGCACAAGTGTATTACAATCTGTTTGAACACAATGACAGTAATTGTTTCATCTTCCCTTTTGGACACAAGTGGCAAAAGACCTCTTGATTTTACACACAAATAGCATGGGGTTTTTTTTTCTCCTCTTACTTTCACAAGATGTTTCCTCAGTATGGTTTTGTTTCAGTCTGTGGAAAACATGTATTTCCTGGGATTGTTTTCTCAACTAGTATGCCATTATTAAAAAAATGAGTGCAATTTGTGAGAGTGTTTAGGAGTTTAGTAATTATATTTAGAGTACACAGGGTAGGAAAAATATATTAGGATATGAACCTGCAAATCATAAGTGTTGTGAAGTATCTTTTTTTTCTTGGGTAGAAAAGGGAGATACTAGCTTGGGAAATGGATGGAGGAGAAGGAAGGGAAATACTCACAGGAAGTTACAGCTAATAGGCTTCTCTACTATAAAACACACTATAGCTTATTTCCTGGTAAAGCGCCCATTTTAAAAAAAACCTGTATTTGATATTTGCTGACAAAAGTGGGATGTTAACTGAAAATGTGGAGGTAATTGTGTTCTCTTGCTTCTTTTCAAATACTTTGTCCTGCTTAGAAAATAAATTACTTTAGGCTCAAAACAGTCTTGTCTGTTCTTGACGAAAGAATAAATGCTGAATTGTATCATCTGTTACAGAATAGAAGGAGTTATGGTATACCATTTGTGTTGTGAAACAGTGTATATGGTAGGTGATGGTAATGACAGAAACACGCTTCAGTCTATGGACAGTGAATAGAATAATTTCTGGATGACTGTTAGTTCAGGTTTTTTTAAAAATTGTTTTTCTTATCACTTATGCTTTCAAAATTCAGAATCTAACTAGGAAGTCTGCAAGACACAGACTGAAAAGATTTTTACTATAAAAGAGTATTTTGTAAGGAAACGGCAAACATTCTGGCTTATCTGAGCTATCGCTTTGATTCTTCTTTGACCTCTAAATTAGTGACAAATTATTGCTCTGTAGTGGTGGCAAATGGAGCATTTTGCAATTTCTTGAAAACTGAGAAAATATTTTTTTGTTTTATAGCATTTGCATTCACACTTGCATAGCTAGTAAAAGTGGAAAGTGGCCTGATATGAAGCAAAAAAGATATTATTGACATTCATTTAATTTCTTAGCTTTCTGGTATGTGAGTATTTGGGGGTTATCTGTCACTTTCTGTACTTCAAAATCCTCTCTTCTGAGGAATGTCAATATATGCCACCGTTGCCTTTAAAGTGTGTTGTAACTGAGTGATATTGTTAATTTTTTCTCCTTCACGGTTACCAAAAGGATTTTGTATGGCATTAGTGGAAACAGAACACTAGTTGTTATTTACTGTGCTATAAATTGGCAAAGCTCTACTAGGAAGTGGATGTTTTATTACCTAAAGCATTAAGAAGTTTTGGTTATTTTTGCAATATTTTTGAAATTAAGTGACTACATATAAATGTACAATATTTGTATAATTGTAAATGTTTATAAATTACTGATAGTCTAATTTCCAAACAGGTTAATAGTGTTTGCCTTAGATAAATGCATGTAGCAATATTATTACCCATATATATGATGCTAAGCAAATCATTTTTAATGAGTCTTAAACCATCTAAAATGTCTTCTGTAGTTCCAGATGTAGTATTTCTAATAATTGTTTTTTTTTTTAATTCTGCTTGTCTTCAACAGGAAGGAACTTGAGACCTTCAAAGGTAAATTCTGTTTTTAATTTTCTACTTGAACATTTGCAAGCGTTACAGTAATTCTTGTATTAAGTAAAACTACTAAGGAACTGTTCCAGTTCTACATTTGATAACATTGATTTTATGTTAATCCATCAGGCTGTTTATTTTTCAGTTTACCTGTTCTTATTACTGGTTTCTTTGTGAGAGTCATAAGTGTAGGAAGAACACAGGTGGTTCTGTTGTCTTAGCTGGGTTTCAGAGATTCTGTATGTGACTCAAGCCTTTCCCTTGGTGTTCAATTTTAGAAGGGCTTTGTCTTCAACTAGTTTGTGTCTTTTCGAGCATGAATGTGTTTTTGATGTGTGTCACAAGCTGTTACTTGTTAGACTTTTGTCTAGCTATTTCTAGGAAATTTTCACACTGTTATGTTACATCAGACAAATGCAACTTTATCAGCTCAACTTGTTGGATACACACAATGATATATAGAAATCTGTCCTAAATAATATGCAATGGCTAAAAGCTCTGTCATGTATAACATGTGGTGTGTAGACGAAACACACTACCATTTTCAGTAAATCTTAAATTCAGGCTTATTCTACCTACTAATGTTAATGTTTGATCAGCTTGACAGTTGCTATTATCTTTTCCTTTGAATAAGGTGCGACTCGCTTTGTGACTAGGCTTTATTTATGAGAATGAAGTCAAGTACATTGACTTATGTCAATTAATTGCCTCTTGAAATTGAAAGGAGGAGTGGAAATTTCTATCAACTTCATTCCTCTTTGCCTTTTCAGTTCATTACTATCTCATCTTTATATAGGAATATAGTTAATAAAGGAATATAATAAAGTTAATGTTAACAGACAAGCAATACAGATTATGTAAAATGTCACTTTATCTGTAGCTTACCATAACAACCCTTTTTTTTGATTGGTTTGACAGCTTTCAACACAGACTAGCTCCATACAACACCAAAGCTAAGCTCATTCTGTTCCTGAGAAAGCAGCTACTTTGTAGTATCAGATGCTTGTGAGAATAATGAATCCTGGGGTTTTTTGTTTGTATTTATTACATATTTTAAGTGAGTTTCTGGAAGCCATGAGGATTGTTTCCGAAGTTATTTCTCTTGGCTTCTTGGTTTTCCAATAGAGATTGTAACTTTATTTGTGAGTAAGTATTTTACAAAGACAATAATTCTTATGGAAGAGGAAGGCATTAGCTGTGTGTTGACTTTGATATTTATACCAAACTAACTGGTTCTACAATGGATAGAGAGACATACAGATTTCCAATACTAGTTATGAGAGGCTTGTCTTGGGTAGCCAAGGCTTGCTTTGGTAGCCAACAGGTTTTTAGTTTACTGTAAAGAGGGAACATTGTAAAAATCTCTGCATATTTTTTCACTGAAAAGTTCAACTGCGGTCTGTGGCTAATGCAGCCAATATCAATCGGAAAGGAGTAGGATCTTCTCCTATAACAAGGAAACGTTAGAAGGTACTCTAATCTGTTGATCGGTTGGTTCAAAAATGTCCAGATGTACTCTACAACAATAATCAAAAGAATTTGTAGAAGTTATGTAAGGCAGAAAAAACAGAGTGATAAATCTTTAAAAAGGGTTATTAAACATCGGTCAGCCTAATTACCATGGGTTTTCACAGAATCACCTAGGTTGGAAGGGACCTTTTAAGGTCATCTAGTCCAACCAATGACAAAAAAAAAAAAACCAACCAACCAAAAACCACCAAAAACCACACACCCACACAAACCCCACACCACATCCAAAACAACGCCAATACACTAATCCATATTCCCAAGCACCATGTCAACTCATCTTTTGAATACCTCCAGGGATAGTGCCTTAACTATCTCCCTGGGCAGCCCATTCCAAGGCCTGACAGCCCTTTGAGTAAAGAAATATTTCCTAATACCTAATCTGAACCTCCCCTGGTGCAACTTGAAGCCATTACCCCTTGTCCTATCATCTGTGATCTGGGAGAAGAGACGGACCCCCACCTCTCTACAGCTTTCTTTGAGGTAGTTGGAGAGAGCGAGAAGGTCTCCCTTCAGTCTCCTCTTCCCCAGACTGAACAATCCCAGCTCCCTCAGCCTCTCCTCATAAGGCTTGTGCTCCAGACCTCTCACCAGCTTCGTTGCCCTTCTCTGGACATGCTCCAGCACCTCAATGTCCTTCTTGTGGTCCAAAACTGGACGCAGTACTCGAGGTGGGGTCTCACCAGTGCTGAGTACAGGGAGACGATCACCTCTCAGTTCCTACTCACCACGCTGTTCTTGACACAGGCCAGGATGCTGTTGGCCTTTTTGACCACCTGGGTACACTGCTGGCTCACGTTCAGCCAACAGTCAAACAACATCACCAGGTCCTTTTCTGCATTTTCTGTACAATTAACTGATAGACAAGCTTGTACCTGACAGAAGAGAGAGGAATAATAAGTTAATGTTAAGTTTATTAATAGTTAATGAACTTGTAAGAACAGTCATATCAAGCAAGTCTAAATTTTTTTCTATAAGATGACAACATGCTTTAAGATAACAATAGATACTGTATTTTGATTCTGACAATGACCGTCACTGTCTTCCCTGATATTTTCCCTGGGAGCTAAGATTAACTACTAAAATGCAGGTGCATGGCTTATTGGAAGCACATAGGAAATGTATCTATGGTTTCTTGCTTCCTAAGTTGTTCATTCTCAGATGTGATGCTACTCAGAATTTTTGTTGTTCACCTGGATTGTGAAATAGAGATATTCATTAGATTGACTTCAGTCAGTCTTCTTCCAGCTTTTTGGACCTTCAGCCAATTTCTGAGTATCTAGCACGTGTTTTATCAGCTGATTAGAAACAAGGAGAGTAAAAACTTCCTGATCATGAAGGATTCATGATTACGTAGTAACAGATGTTTCAGTTTTACAGCAGCTTTGCCCAATCTAACTGGTGGCTCCTTGCATTTTTCTGTTTTAAGTTATTTCCAAGGCTTACTAGATTTGTGAAGAAAATGATCTGTCATTTGGTTTAGTTTCAGTTGATGAAGCAAGCTGAAATAAATTGGTAGATGGCCATAGAAATCCTGGTGCGGAAGAAGTAAAAGACAGCAGCAAGAGTAGTAAGCAGGATTCTTTACATTTTTATATTGCGAGTATAGATTACCCCCTCAAGTACTTAATCCTTGCATAACTGTTCAGAGTGAAATGTGTTCATAAAATATCTAGCACATGGGGGCTAGGGAGGAACAAGTGTTTGAAATACCTTTATATATACTTGTATCTTTCAATGTGCAGTTGAAATAATTTTATAATAGTAATTTATTTGTGAATTTGAATACCATATGCTAAAAAATATTGGCTTCCAGATTAAGGATGACAAATGTCTTGCATAAAAATGTGTGTAATAAATGTATAAGTTCTTTCTATCTGAATCTGCAGAAATTGAGATATCATAAAAACATTCCTTAATTATATGTTTGCTAGAGGGAGTAAAAAGAGGGTTATCTGCAAGTTTTTCAGTGCCCATATGTACCAGTGCTGGGTGGTCATGCCTTGCTCAGGATAGAAAGTAAGTATTAGCGGAATTAAGAAACTGAATGGTAACGTCTGAGGGTCAAAATAGAACAGCACTAGAAACTTGCCACAGTGATGGCATCCATTGATTTCACAACTACAGTAAAAAATACTAACTGTGTACTGGCAGTGGCCATGAGAATGCTGGTCTATCACAAGGCAGGTGGGAAGCTTCACAAGTCTCTTGGATCTGCTTCAAAACTTTACTTCTCTGGAGTTTTGTGTATGTATAAATAGACATAGATACACTTAGTCTGAATGGGACCACTGTAAATTTGTAAAATCTTGAAATGTATAAAAACTTACATACATTTTAAGTGCCATTGTGTTTCTTAAAGACTTATTTTAATATTGAAACAAAACCAACGTTCACATAACTAAGAAACAGCATTGTTTCAGGTTTCATTTAAATCATTCTATTGTGTGCACTGAAGTACAAAGTGGCAATTAATTGAGCTGCTAAGTATATTCTTAGAGAATTCCGGGTGTCATCAAGAGGGGCCTCAAACAAAGCTCAGTGTGTATACCTGTTTGCAGCATTTAAGTGTTGAGAATCCACTAACACTCTTGCTCATTGATATTCCTACCTTCAAGCAGCATGAAAATAAGTAATTCATCCTTTCTTACAATAGAATTACAATTTTTATATTTGTCAGTGGAGATACTAGTTTAGAATTTGTTCCTGCCTTTTTCATGTTTGTGTTAGAGGTTGTACTCTCTCTTGTCATAAAAAGCTCTCTTGTCCCTTTTGCTTTAAGACTGTTTATAGGGCCAGGCATTCTCTTTTGTTGTTTGCTGTACCCATAGTGTATAGGGGCAGAACAAACCTCTCCAGTCTCTTTTCTTCTAACCTCAAGGGTTTTCTATTACAATGTAAACATAACTTCTTATTTCATAGTATGTGATATTGAGAAAATCAAGGTTAAAAGCTTCCCTGCTTCTTTATATTTAGTGTTGTTTTTGATGTCCTGGTTGATACTGCTACAGTACTGGCATCTATGTACCTAAGTGTGTGTGCAAACTAGGAGAAAGCATCTCAAGAGTTGTCCAGTTTATTTTTTTAGTAATTTATCTTTCAGAAAGAAAAGTTCTCAGAGGTGGTAGATTTATAGATGAAAAACATTAGGTATGCTATCTGAAGTACCTTACAAGTGTCTTCATAGCGTGCATCCGTTCCAATGCTTCCTGCTCAGAGAACCTCTTGCAGGAGCTGTCTTACGCTCTGTGCTGTCCTCTCCTGCCTGAGGCTTATCTATCTGCTATTTAAAAAAATGTATGTTCTGTTGTGGATCTTGGCAATTTCTTGCAGTAGGTGAGTTTATTTTAGTCAATATGATGTATTGTACTATTCCATAGTTTAGAAAGGTTGTGTATTGTTTTCATTTTTATAGTTGAGAAACTAGAAATTCGATAGCAAATGTATGGTTATTTTCTCTTGATACCTGAAACCTAGTGCATTCATGAACTGCACTGAGATTTGAAATCATTCCACTATTCTTCTAGGCACATGGTACAAAATATATACATTTTTTTTTAAACTTTTTTAACTTTACAGTTAATAATTAATCCCTTCCAGCATGGCAGGACTATGTAGTAAATATTTACAGAATACTGTTAATCTCTTTACAAGATGGAAGAGTGAAGCAGAGCATTGAGCTAGATAATGAAAAAAAAAAAAAGTTATAAAATAATAGAATTGCACAATGGTCATAGCATATGCTGCTGAGTTTACTTCAGACTTTGTCCAAATGGTATACATGATAGATTTAGAAATTGCTTCTCAAAGTCCCTTTTTATTAAAAAAAAAAGTTTAGGATGAAATGTTTTGACTTTGTTTCTGGCAAGAAAACTAAAGCCAAATCAGCAACACAGCACTTTTGGACAATGAAAGGTGACAGAAACTTTGTAAGGGCAGATATGCATGTGGCTTTGACTACTGAGTCATGCATATTTCTAAGCTTTAACAGGATTAGTTTCATTCAAGCTCAGGGAAACTGATCGTTTGACCACTTTCAGAACTTCTGTTTACAACACAACAAAATATGTTTTCAGCTCTTTTGCATCAGTAATCTCTCCCAAACAAGTTCTGATAAGTTTTTCAACTTTTATCAAAATATTATTTCTGAGAAGGTGACTGGTGAAGTAAAGAAATGTTTTTCTTGCTTTTCTCCTCTAGGTGAAGTCATTGGGCCACATTAGATACGCAGATCTCCTGTCATCCCTCTTCATGTATCTAAGATGTTTATGTTGAAATTGCAGTTTTACAGTACTTTAATCAGTAGCTTAAATATGTTTGTAACTGAATTTTAATTTCCTGGCTTTTACTGTTACCTTCTCTAAAAGTACATGATATTATGAGCAGTCTGCTGCCTCCATTCCTTTGTTCTCCTTTTTTTTTTTTTTTTTTGAAATCTACTCGCTTCAATAGAGACTGTGTCAAATGGATTGATTTTTTTTTTATTTTTTTTTCCTTCCAGTTTTGGGATCCTCTTTATTGTGCTGTATTCTTATGGCTGTCACAAAAAACATGCACGGGTAATATGCAATGAAGATCTTTACAGCTTATGGTTGACAAAGCTCACACTTTCAATGGTGTAGCTGTTCTAGAAGTTGTGCTGTAATTTTGAGCACCCAATCCTTAGTTTCTTGAGAGCAAGATGTTGTGGTAGAAAATCATACCAGCTATATGGAGTTTGTTTACTTTAACATTTCCAAATATGCTATCCCAGAACCTGTCACATTAGGAACATTCAGGGTGTTTCATTACTGTGAAGAATTTTTTTGTTGACAATTTGTGTCCATATCCAAGTTGATTAATAATGAAAGTTCTAATTTAATGTTGTATTTTGTGATCTTGCATTTCAATGACACTTTTGAATAGGGGAAGGGAAGTGTCTTTGGTTGGTTGGATGCCTCTTCCAAAGCATACTGTGGGAGATAGGCAGTGCTGCTTCTGTGAATGTTTCCTGATTGGTTTAGAATTTATTTACATGACCATGGTCAAAAGCCTCAATATTTAAACCTTGTAGGACAGATGTAAAAGAATTCAACTCTTATTTTGATATACCAGGAAACAGCTGGGAAACAATTCCTTAATTCAATTGTAATAAAGCTAAGATGGAGTTAAAATTTCAAGGATAATCAGATTTCAGGGGTTTTACTCAGTATTTTGTTGTGAGATGAAAATACTGTGATATATTTCTAGTTAATAATGTGTGTTACCAGCTTCTTTCCCATCCAGGCTATGGGAGGTCAACCTTGCAATTTTGGATATCCTGCATTGTCTGTGGCAAAAATTGACCAAGACTCCCATATATGATAACCATTCTCTTGAGAATTGAAAGGTTTGAGAATTGGGCACTTCAAGTCAAACCTTGAATGAAAGGCAAATAAGTTTATCTAAGTCTTCCATTATAGTGTAGTAGGATAAGACAGGTGGAGAAGAAAAACAAATGATAAAGTGTTCTTATAGCTACCTTGCCTTTGCTTTTGCTTTTTGTTTTTAAGGTTTGCAGACTCTCACATCTGTTTAACACTCAGGACACATTTTAAAAATTTCTAGAACTTGTAACTTCTTCCTTGAAGTAGATACGGACTTCAAGTTAAGCCTTATTGATTTCAGTCCTCCCTAGTAAATAACTGAATATATCAGAGCAGATATCACCAGCACTGACATGTAAAAGCTTTCAAATGTACGTTTCTGGAGCCCGCAGGTGGACAGTGGTGAGTTGCACACATGTGATTTTATTTGACTGAGCTATCAGATGTAATTATATACTTTTTGAACTTGTTCTATGTAAGAATACATACCCAAGAATAGTGGAAGCTTTTTATTTTCTATCTTGACAGAGACTACATCTGGTAGCTCATAAAAGCAATTGCTTGCTTCTTGCTGACCCCCGTTATGTTTTGACAAAAGGTGAGCTGCACTGTAAAATGGATTAGTAATCTGATATGATAGGTAATTATTTCCCCTCTGGCCTTTTTTGATCCATTTTCAACTGCTGGGGGAAAAACAGGGCTTGATTGATAGTGGCAATACAGACGTGGGTGGATCTGAGCCAGTTACAAAATGGCATCCATTTCTAAGATGGTTATGGGTCTGAATTTTCAAATCTATAAATAGGGAGTAGAGTTTCTAAAGGAAATCTAAATGCTGTAGAGATACCAGATCATTTATGGACATACTACATAGTCAGACTTCCTTGGAATAAATACTGTGTGCCCTTGCAACTCAGCTGGTCAAAGATAGTTTTTAGTTTTGTCACTATTTACACCCCAAACCTGTTTTAGCACTTTTTTTTTTTCACTTGTCTGTTTTGGCTATAATGTAACTCTGTATATTACAAATTTTATAGTGCTCTTTGTTTATAATCTCTTTGCTTAACTGGATTTTAGGATTTTATATGAAAAAGTCACCTGAAAGTAGTATTTGGACAGTGAGTTAATATAACCTACAGAATGCTAATGTTACAGATACTTCTCAATTCTTCTGTGTATCATTTGTGGGTTTTTTTTTTTAATGATAATTCAGACTGAGGAGAGTGGAGGCTAGGAACACTCTTTTCTTTTTTTTAAAAATTCTGCTGCTTCTATATGCACTTTTAGGGAGTCTTGGTTTTTGTGAGGTAGCACCCTTATGCTCTTTCATCCTGTCTTAAGTTGCTTTGTATTTTTAGGGAGCTAGTTTCTTTTCCCAACAAATTTGAATATCGGTAGATTTTTGTGGCTTTCTCTTTCTCCTTGAGTCCTTGCATTCTAGTGTTGCACTAAGTCAAAAGCCCTGTTGGAGGTTAGATGTCAAAATTGTTGCGATACATCGTGCAGTGAAAATAAAGATAGCTCTTGGATGTGCAGGTGCAGCTCCTGTTGGCTGCAGTAGAAGTTGGTCCTGTGCTGGAGTTGGCCTTGCAGAGTTCTGGGTTTGTAAGGAGTGGAGGAGGCCAGTATATCAATAGAGATTTTCTGTGGCTCTTGCCAGGGCGAATAATGAGCTGTGTAGATAATAGGAAAAAACCCTAGGGGAACAATAAGCCCTGTCATACTCTGTTTATGTAGAAAACAAAACATTTAAAGGTGTAATATTTTAATTGTGTGTAACACTTAAGTGTTTGATGTGGAGAAATATAGGAGCCTATTTTGTCTGTGTCTGTAACTTCCTTTAATTACCGAAGCCCAGACTGAACATGGGACAAACATTTTATGATTATTAGTATGCTATTCATCTTTCCCATAGTTTTGTTTTTTTTTTCTGGTGGTGGTGTTTTCACCAGTGAAAGTCTTGTAGGCCCACACATTCCTGGTAAATTTTTCTCTAATGCTGATGATTGGAGAAATATGTCACATAATCCCCTTTTGTGTGGACGCTGCATTTTGAAAATTATCATCAGGGAGCTTTGTAAAATGTGATCTTAAGTAAAAGAAAGGAATCGTTATGGCTATCATGGTTTCCAGCAGTACTGCGCATCTTCTTAAATTGAAGGGAAAACGTGTGCCAGCATTCCAAATTCTAAGCAACGCCTTACAATTTCTGAAACATAAATGCACTGTTGTGTAACAATGGCAGCACCATAACCAAAGATTCTTGGTCATATACTGTTTCTGTAATTATTTTTTTAACTGCATAACCATTTTTTGGAATCTTTTATGAAAATGTTATCTGGATATGTAATACAAAAAATTCAGTTTGCAGCAGAGAAGACTGCTCCTAATTTATTTTAAAATCACATCCAAGATTTTTAATATTTTATGTGTGAGGTAAGAATAGTATATAATCCGGTTTGTGGGGTATCTGAGCTAAGCCACATTAAGGAAAAATAGTTTGAGGGGAGAACTTTATAAACACTGCCTGATTTAAAAAAAAAATAAATTCAGAACTATTCCTTACCCTTTCCTTGCTTCTAAATGATTTTCAAATGCTTCCAGCTCTCTGACAAATAAAAACACGCTGTAACTGCGTGTCATCAGATGAAAACTCACCAGGGAGATTTCTCTCTTTCTATCACCCCTTTCTTTAGCAGCATGTGGTACCTTCCCAAATACATGCATGTATTTCTGGTATAGCCCAGCTGCTGGTAGCTTGTGTTCAGGTTCTGGAAGGGCGCTGAGTTGAAGTATCCATGTGTGTGCATCTGTGTGTGAGTGACCCATTGAAAACTGGCAGTCACGGTATCACTGCTTTGAAAAAGCAGCCTTTTAGCATTGGTCTTTGTTCTGCATCAATGAAGATGCACATCCGCGGAGCTGCTTGGTAACTGGAGCTTTTGCTTGACCAGTACTCTGTTTCTTTTTACTTATTTCTTACTGCCATGTCATCTCCAGGAGCTACTGAGAATACTCAGAAGAATTCATGTAGGTGGAACTTTATTATCATCTTTATTATTTGTCAGCTTAATTTGCCAAGCTATTGTAAAATGCAAAATGAATTTAAAGTTAGCTTAATTAATTTCCTCAGTTACCACTGTTGCCTGATTTGTAAAGGGTGTGCTATGAATGAGAGGTTAATTATCAACTTGATTTAGCAAATTTGAAAGAAATAGTGACTTGCTGTCTATTTCGTGAGAGCTTTTGTTTGTTGGTTTGGTTTTAGGTGTCACTTTGTGTTATTGTCAAGGTAATATTAACCAGAATTAGTGAAAGGATACAAATGCACAGATACCGTGTTACCTAAAATTCAAGCAGGCTTGTTGAAGGGTGGGGTGGTGTTAGAGGATGAAGGGAGACAGGGAATTATTTTCTGAACGTAAAAGCCGAATATGAAAAATTAGAGCACTGAATTCAGATGCAGTCATGCTAATTCATAATTTCCTTTAGTTAAAATAATAAATAAAAGATAAAACTGTATATTTTTAAATTAAGTAGTTAATGTTTTTTATATGTTTTATATGAGCACTCTGTCCTATGAAACAACATTCTTAATAATGCAGTTGATAACATTTTTATGCTGTTAATTTCTAACTACTGATATTTAGAACTGTACATTAATTGAAATAGAAATAAGATGTGCATTTCTACTCTGATTCTCTTTATGTTCTTTTATATAACCACTGAAAGAGGTTTTTTCTGTTACCATTCATGTGGGGTTTTTTTCAGTTGCTCTCTAGAACCAAAAGATCGAACTATTCGATAGTGCATCAAACTATTATATTATTTTAATAACCAGTTGAGGCATGCCTTTATCAAGACTCTACCTACGAGTTGTAATTCTGACTGATAAATTTGATGTTCGTATTAAATAACAATGTAAAATTGACTATTTGGATTTAAATAATTCATGTGTCATGGGAGAACTCTACATTTATATTGATTAGAAATACTTCATTTATCAAAATAGTTGTTTTCCATAGATCTAGACAGAGCAGTTAGCTATTTACCTAAAGATGGCAAAATTTACCCTCTGTTCTGCTAAATACAGTGTGAGCCCTTTGCACTCAAAATTGGCCATTTTGCAAGCAATATATTTGCTACTGGTATAATCCATTTTGTATCCTTAACTACTTTGTAAATAGTGACAGAAGTTGTGCTTTTCTCTTGATGTTTCCTGAAATTGAAACAGAACGATGGGAAACTAGGGGGGCAGGTGTGAATCTTTCTTCTTTTCCATATTTGCAATGGACAATATTTTACTGGACAGTAAAATCGCTGGTTTGTATATGGGGTGGGAGCCAACCTTGAAGTTATGCTTTTGTAGGATTAGAATGTGGAATTGGAGACTATTTCTGAAGTGTGAGCTTTAGCAATATCAGTCCTCCAATGACTGCTGGGAAGAGGAAGCAGTAAGTAGAAGCTGTAGTATCAACATTAATTTTGGAAAGGTTAGCACCTTTATGGTAACCAGGGTTATTCTAATGCATTTTTTTAATCACATTTTCTTCTGTAGATTGTTGACAGCAAAAAGTAGTGCTAAACTAAAAATGGTCTGCTCACCGTTGATGTAGGCTGAGGTTAATGAAAATAAGAAATATTCATCTACCTGCTTTTAAAAAGATTGTTTTTCTCTAACAAGATCAGATGTAATACTTTTTGGGGTACTGAAAGACTAAATGCTGTAGGCTCTTGTGGCCTGTCGCTGCATCTTGGTGCGAATGAATTTTTGAGCAGTTTTATAATGACAGTATTCTTTCTTTTGGCATGCTTCTATTTTATTTTATGTTAGAAATGTAATTGTAAGTGCAGACACTTAATCAGTTTGATTTGTAGCAAAATAAATGTACAGTAATAGATTATATACTTTTTATATTTCTCCACATGGCACTATTTCTTTCTATAGTGGTACTATAAATGTGTTACTATTCCGGTCCTTACAGTGTTCAGAAATAGTGGAATTGTTTTAAAAGCTGCAGTAGAAATAATTTATTTCTTCCATATAGCATGTCCTTACATAAATCTCAGTCCTGACTTTCACATCATGAAATTACTTGTTCTGCTCAGGTTTTAGTGATGCAGATAGAAAGGGCAACAGGCTGAGATGTGCATGTGAGCATCTAAGAATTCCAAATGCTTCTCTACTTCTGGTCAGTAAATGGAAGAAAAAAAATATTGGATATTCTGCTAAACATTTCTGTCTGTTTTATTTGTGAGTGTTATGTGTGCCATGTTAAATTGTATCAAGGTATTAGAGCTGAAACTGTACATACATAATTCTTCAATTTTGTAGCTAGTGTGGCATCGTTTTTGTGATTTGTTCTTACTGAACAGGTGGAATAATATTCTCTTGGAAAAATTAACTGAATAATAAAAATTTTTTTTATTATTAATAAAATTTTTATTTTTATTATTAATAAAAATAACTTAAAAATAAAAATTGTTAAATATTTAAGCAAACTATATAAGTTTATAAAAATATAAAACATTTTTATATGTAGTATTTCAAAATTGTGTATTTCTAATAGAGTATGTAGTCAAGACTGAGAGATGTTAAGAGGCAGTTTTGAGTAACTGAACACATTGTTTCATTTTTAATCAGTTGGGTTACTCTGGATTAAGGTGAAATAGAAATCTTATGGAGATGTCACTCAGCCCTTTTTTCCTTTTAAGTAAAATCCAACTAATGCTATTTTGACATTACATAATGAGAACTTGATCAAACTATAGTTGGCTGTCTCATTTAAAATCTAACAGAAATAGTGCCATTTATAGGAATAAGTTTCTGGCTTAATTAGATGATTATGTAATCAGTCCAGACCTCACACACTGATGTTTCCATTGACTCAGGAAGGTTTTAATTTGGATCATAATCTTAAATCTTCATAGATTATCTCTTTTCATGTTACTGAACACTGAAGTGAGCTCCACTCAGCTCACTTTAGTGAGCTCCACTCAGCATGCAGTGTCAGCTCCACTCAGTATGCAGAACCCATGCTCCATGGAGAAGACAACTAAAAATACATCAGCTGGGTTTTCAGTGCATCTCTTGTATTCGCATGGGTAGGGAATGGATCTGCTGGTACTTAATAAGCTAGGTTTTGTGGCCCACTAGTGACGTGGGAATTGCAGTTTTGCAGACCCAACTGTCCTAAGTCTTAATCCTAGGTGTAATGTAATATTTTTAAAGTCTGTTTAACTGGACAGCAGAATTAGAAGGGTTGGCTTTTTACCTTTCATTTAAAGAGCACTAGTTGTCCATGCCATTAGTCTTGTGTACAGGATAGCTTCTCCAGTGCTTGCTGGAGATCAGGGTCCTCAGGAACTCAGGTTCTGTCTCCAAAACCTGTGTGACTGGAGGAAGGCTATTCATGTTAGGGGGTTGGGTGAGATATGTTTTGGATGTGAAGCTCTAGGAAGACTCACAGATCAGAAAGCAGAGTCTTTGGTTTGCAGCACATTTGGGGAACTATAACTGGTATGAAAGCTTCCATTATTTACAGAACGGGACAAAGTTTGCAGTACTTCCCTTTCCCTCTTCATTGCCTTCCCTCCCAACTAGAGTTCAGGGTGCTTTTGTAGATTTCTCCTGCACATCAGTAATTATTCCATCTAGTTGTCTTAAAATTCATGAAGTGAAAATTAATTTGGTATAGGGAAGAATTGTAGACTAACTCTACAACAAAAGAGAAAACAAAGGCCTTTATCTAGCACAGGCCAAAAGAAGGATATATTTTAAGTAGTATCTCATAGAAATTTGGAAACTTTGAGGATTTCTGAGACAAAAGAAATTCAACTGTTTGAGAAAGTTTTATCAGTAAAAATAACTTGTCTTGCATTATATATTAATAACATTGTGAATGAATTTTAGAATAGACAGTATTCTTACTCTATAGTCCTCTTTATGGTCCTTGGAAGCTCAAGATTCCAGCTGAGGAGATAATCATAATAAGAAGGCATTTTTGTTTTAAGGAACTTTAAAAGTAATTGCTTTCTGAATTGACATTGTGAATACTATGGTAATTTTAACATCTGTACTGCTGCTTTTCAAATGAAAGGTATAATGCAATAAGTTTCTTAAGTATGATGCTTATGCTTAAGAAAGATACACGTTTTATATATTTAAAAAATTGCATTTGTATATAGATATATATATATAAAATGCATACCCTAAGTGTAAGAAACCTACTTATATATATGCGATGTGTAGCTTCTTAAACATGAGAATATATGTATGTGTAAAACTGTAGGAAAGACTTATATGATCTGATTCTCTTTTGGCTTGGACATTCCGTATATTGTTTAGGCAGCAGTACAAGTATGAAGATTAACTTTTGAGAACAGGTGACTTTAACAGCAGTAGTGAGGATAGGTGACTCTAACAGCAGTAAAACATGCATGCAGAAAATAAAAATAATTTTGCATATTTTGTCCTCTGGTTGTTAATAGCAAGTCAAAAAATGCTGCAAATAGCAGATTATTGAGAGAAAATGTTTTAGGAGAAAAACAATCTTGGTCATTAAGTTGCACTTGAGAAACGAACTACTGAGATTAATTCATCTGTGAATAAGACATATAACATCCATGGATGGATCAATCATGAGACTTCCAGTGGGCAGCTGAAAATTAGAAGAGATGTTATAGAAACAACTGAGTTACGAGAACAGAGATTTTTTCACAAGATGCCAGAAGAGCTTGGCTTGTCTGATGGAAGAAGAATGAAGAGACTTTTACACATAAACGTATTGAAGGAATTAACATCACAAAAAAGAGAATAAAAATCCTGAAAGGCCAGTGTATGTTATGGTAGGGTGGTATGGGGATTTTGTTTCGTAGTAACTAGTATGCCTCCAGCTAAGTGTTAATTGTGTTCAACTGTTCTAGTATTAATTTGTCAAAGAGGCTTTCTTAAATCCTATCAGCACTGAAAATGCTGTCTGTTGATGTTGTGATACTGTTCAAGCTTTTATTTTGTCTAGCGTCAGTAGTTTTCTGATTTACCCTAATCATCAAGGGAAGGGAAGGAGGAGGAATATATGAGTATTTGAAACAACTTTTACTGTAATCTGCTGGGCAGAGAAGTTTCTGTCATAAGCTGTTGGTTTTGTGAATTTCTTGCAAACTGCTGCTCCTCTATCTACAGAGGATGAGAATGAATAGCTCTGTGGTATAAATTTAGTCATTGATGACTAACCTGAAACTTTGTTATATAAATGTCAATTTTGCTGTGTTCTGTTAATTGAATCCCTCTTTCGGTGATGTTCTTAAACATCATTCTTAGTTGCTATTTTGATATAGAAGGCAACATGGCATCTGGCTGCTGGCAAAGGCTACTGTAAAGAGTTCTGTATAAAGGCAGAGGATTGTATGTAACCATTAACTTTGCTCAAAATAAAAAGTTTGAGGAAATGTGGGAAAACTTTTCAGTTTTGTCATTGCCAGAAGACTTAACTACATTCCAAGTCCTAAACTCAATTTGGATTCCTTCACAGATGACAAAAGCTCCAAATACCATTAACGTTAAAATTCTCTGACCTCTAACTCAGTCTAGTCATTTCTGTGGTGAATGTGCCTTTCTGTATTCTGAGCATAGAGGATACATAAAATTTGATAAAAATAATAAAAATATATCTGATTTATTAATTTCTTTGTTAAAAACTAAAACTTCAATTTAAAAATATTTTCTAGGACAAAAATATGCTGTTTTTACCCATGGTTTTCAATTCTATGCAGTATGTGGTATTTTCTCAGTTTTCTGTTTTCCTCGGCTCTGGGGAAAGTGTTAGATAACTTGTGTAAGCATGAAGTTCTGTACAACATAGAATGTTTTTAGAAGTGCCTGCCTTTTTTCTGTAAGTACAAGTCGCTGACTTCCCTCTGCATTTGTAAATGGAGTGTTAGTGGACATCAGTGTGATCTCTTATGTCATGATCTAAAAAAGAAAATTTAAAAAGCTGCATTGCCCTCCTTTCCAGAGTCTTGGACAATTGCCAGAATTTTGCATTAAAGCCCACAAGCAGTGATACTAGGACAGTTTTTCCCTTAAAAGATAGGTGGAGTTATATGCGGATCATCGAGCTAGCATCCCTAGTGGGATGGAGACAGATTTGCTCTGACAATGTAATGTGCTTTGCAAGCTTCTATTTTAAGAATTCTTTGAGCTGTGACTTTTTTAAGACTCTATTGGACAAGTATTTTGTTTCTCTTAGGAGTCTTACACTTCAGGAGGCTCCAAATTCATAGTGACATTACTGACATACTGATGTTAAATTCTGCAAGTCAAAAAGTCTGAATACCTAGAGAAGTATTTTTCATGACTACCCCTTAACATAGCTCATTTCATATTTTGTAGTTCAGCTATTTTGTATTGTTCTTTTGTACTGTTACCTCTTGGCTAGGTGCAATCCAGTCTGTGTAACACCTGAGAAATTATTTACTGCATGACTTTTTATTTTGTATCGTTACAAAAATCTTGGAGTGATCTGAAAAAAAAAATAAAATCCGAGCTTGCATTTATATTCAGGATGAGTGGAGCAGGGGCAGTGAATGGCAAGTCTGGGTGTTGCCTTGCTTGATCTGGCCTCCAGATCTCTTCCTGAATGAGAAGTAGCTCAGTTCCTTGGCTGTTCTAGGTTTTTCTGTAGGTTTGTTTATTTTTTTTCCTCCTAGCATTGAAATAAAGATATCGTTTGTTATGACTGAGCAGTTGAGTAGATTATATTTTGGGTGGCAGGGAAGGAGTGGTATTAATTCGTTATATCAGTTTATATAACCTTGGTGACTCATTGGATGTATATAATGCTTTCTGTACTGCTGATCTAACTAGTTGACTGCTGCCTTTGTCTCAAATCTGCTCATATAGGTGAGTAAAGGTGAAGGGTGAAATCTTTTCAACTACCCTGAACTTCTTAAGAATATTTAAAACAATTTAATGTTAAAATCCCCTACATCTATGTCTGCTTTAAATGTGAGCAGAACTCGCTATCTCCTGATCTGATTGGGAGGGGTATTTCCAAAATAGAGAATCATCAGATGTGACATATTTACAGTGAAACACCCTATAATACTACATGTTTTTTATTTTACCTATGGGTCTAGGAATAGCATGTCTTGGCTTTCTTACTAAATACATTACTCCATGTGCATGCTTATAAAATGCTTTTTCACTGGCATTTTTTCCCCAGACTGAGTATCATCATTCAGTTCACTATTCAGAAAGCATTAAGCTAGTGTTAGAAAAACCAGGCCATCAGTCTTAATAGCTGCTGTGATATGATTACAGTTTTCACTTAAAAAAAAATGGATTATAATAGCAGGATGCAAGTATATAATATCTGATCTATTTTTAAATGGTAGGTGGAAACTGCTGCCTTGCCAACTTCTTCAGCAAAATGTAATTCATTCCAGCCCTCTAATACGCACAGTGTTCATATGTGAAATTATTTGTAATGCATAGAGTACAATACACTTACACATTGATCTTCATTAAAATCAATTTAGGAGTTTTGCAACTGTATAAATATTTTAAGATATAAAATTAATTCATAAAAATAAACTAATGAAATATATATACACATCTATTTAAAACAAATTAATGTTGTAAAATTCCCCTTGTTCTGAATATAATTAGCATTTCACAGGGAACTTGAGAGTTTGGACTTTTGAATGAAAATAAGAAAGTAAATAACGCTTCATAAAAATCTGCAATCTTGTATATATTTCATGGTTGGTTATGAAGAACTTACCGCTCTCTTGAATAATGTCCTATATTTACCTTTATTTTGAAAATACAGTTTTGATGTATTATCAAGTCTCAGTGCTTTTTTTTTAATTCCTCTGGATCAAAATTTCAGCACTTTATGGTTAGTTTTGTCTCTGTGTGATGCAGCCACTGTTTGATAAACACGTGTATTGTCAAGGGAACTTGTTTAAAAAATAAGACACACATGAAAAGTAGTTTAAAAAAAATAATATCAGCAAGTGCGTTTCAACATAGTAGGCTTTTTACCAAAGGTCTACAGTTTTATAGAGCATGAATTGCTAATAATGATATTACTTTGATTCCTTATGCATGCTTCAGTTCTCATTAGCCTTGGATAGTCACTATTACAGACAGATTTGATAGTTTGTAAGAGAATCACAGTAGCTGAATGACTTCTTGGTATATCATTCATTCAATCCTGAGAGAAAATACTTGTACCAATAGAACAGGAATGCCTTCACAGTATTTCTTGGTTGATTCCCACCCCCACCTCAAGCCTTGTTTACAATGTCTAGTATATTCAAGAACTGATATTGAGGGTGGTGCGTGTACCAGATGCTGCCCCTGCTGTGTTTCTCTTGGAAGAACTCATAACCATGACCCTCTTCCTGTTCCAAAGGTCTGCTGTTAGCCTAGCTCCAGGACAGATCAGACTGTTGCTATGATTGTTCTTTAACTGCCCTTCACTATCCCATCTTGCCTGTTTCATTTGCTTGTGTCTGAGCATCCAATGTTTAGATCCCATAATATTCTTTGTAACCTACTCCCATTGTGTGAAACCTGTGAAATCAAATGTGGCATCATTTGTTGGAGTCTACAGCAGTGACTAACTAAGCGATGAGAAATATTCTGCCTCAATCTCTGTTGAAAGCTTAAATCTTAAACTTCGTAGCTTTATTTCTTTGTTAGTATCAAATGAAAATACTGTTGGTTGCTTTAAAAAGTAGGGAACAAATCTCTTTGCCCATGATAATTGGATGCTGCTAGGGCTGACAAAGCAGATGTATGATGACAGGAAGAAAGAGAGGGAAACAGGGCAGATATAACAGTGGCCTGAAGGCAATGTTTTCCCACTGTCATGCTGAATGTGTTGTGAACAAATAATTCATATTTAATAAAGGCCATATTGTGTTCTAATGATCTCTAAAATTAGTGAAAGTTTAGCTTTTGAAAGTCAAGTTATGCAAGCTTAGATATGCAAGTGAGGAATAATTGGCCACTGAGGAGGATCAGTACACCTCTGCTTCCAGTTTATCTTAATGCTTTAAAATTCAACAGTTCTACTTTCTTTTTCAGAATCACTGTGCAATTCTGTAGGGCCTCTTTGAATTATTATAGGTACAGGTGGCTATACCTGTGGTAAAGGTATAGTATGTGATTTTCATCGTTATAGAAAATGGCACCTAGTGCTGTTTAGAGAAATAGAGCAATAGCTAAGGAATTTAACTTTTTCAGAAATCAACTGCGTGTTTACACTAGGCAGGAAATACGCATGCTTGCTTTAAATTACTTGTGATTAATTACAGCTAAAATATTCTGAAAAATAAAATAAAAAATGAAATTAGTAGGGCCTTATACATATTCAGGGAAAAAGGAAAAGATTATAAATTGAGTAATCTGTATTTTTTTGTTGACCTAAAGATGCATGGTTTTCAAGTGCATACAAATGGCAGAAGTTGATTGATATGGGGGGAATCAGTTCCTCATCTTATGGTGTGTTGCAGCACAAGCAGAAATAAGTGCTTGCTGTCCCAAGATGTGGCAGGAGATGTTGAAGACTTGTGTGACATCCAAACACTGGAAAAAGAGAGCTTGGGAGGAGAGGGTGAGAGAGAGATGTCACATAGCTGCATATATTGAAAGGATGATTTCATAGGAAGCATATTTTACAGGTTTCACAGTCCTAATTATATTGATTTCCCTCTTCAGTCAGCCCCCTTCCATTTTCTCTTCTTCCTTGTACGTGCTTTTATCAGCTTCCTGAATTTCTGCTTTTATTTGCACCTCACTGTCACTTTGATGTGTATGCATCCTTTAGGTGGGTTTTCTTTGCTTGCTTGAATAAGATACTGTATCCTAGGTGTCATCTGTCAGTTCGTTTTCACTATAGGCATAGGGTTTAGTCATTAATGGTCATGCAGTATGTGCTTGCTCACTCGTAATTGTTTCTACATTATCTTGGGGTTTTTGTCTTGCAGAGTAGCTTCAGTAGCTTGCATTTCTTGGGTAATGGCTGATTTTATTGCAGTCGCCTTTTGTTCTTGCTATATACGGCAAAGCTTTCTGTGCCTCTGTTTTATTTTTTTTTTTCTCCTGGCCAGTAATGTTTTTCTTCTCACAACTTTTTAAATCTCTACTAGACTGGAGAAATACAGAATAAAGGCTTGCATGTTATTTATTTGCTCTGTTTGGCAATCTGAGTTGTCAGTTGCCCTTCCCCTCCACCCCTGCCCCATCTTCATTTCTCTTACTTTGTATCTCTTTTCCTTTCATATTTCTCTTTTGCTTAGCTCTCCACTGGTGCATTAGTAACATCACACATCTGCTCCCATCCTCTCCCTAATTTGCTGTCTGGGTGTCTCTTTTTGTTAAACATGCATTGAGTTACTGGGCTAAGCAACTGATAGATCTAGTAAGTCTTACACTGCTTTAGTGATAATGATTTCTCCTAGTAAGAAGCAGGTGTTAAACAGCGAACATTGAATAGTCTTATCTTTTAATATGCTCTTTTTATGAGGATAAAGGTGACCTAGTTACATAGTTGTATTAACTGGTGAAACTTGCCTATCTGTACTTAATACCAATAAATTATTCTGTTAATTTCAATTAATTAAATCTATTAATCTAAAGGTATTAAGACCTTAAATAATGCACACCTGAGAAAAGGCCTGCTAGGTTCTGCTATTGAAACTAGCCTTTCAATATGTGAAAATTAATGTTGTAGTCACATCAGTTTGACTCTCATCTAAATAGCAAAATGTAGATATCTCTTCATCTGTTACTGCAAGCTAAACCAATATGAGGACAGGTTAAAATCACACTGTTGGTGTGCCATTGATGAATTAATGGCTAACCTGCAAAACCAGTTTTGATCTGGTTCCACAGTGAGCACGGTTGCCATTATGGTGTTAGCTGGAGCTGGCAATATGGTGGCTGTTCGTTTTAAACCTGATATCAGTTCTATGCCAGCTGCAGGAGGACAGATGATGGCTGATCCTCTTTTTTTAAAAAAAAAACCACACAAAAAAACCCAAAACCAAACCAAAAAACCCCAAACAAACAAAAATCACCCAAAGGGCTTATTCTTGTGAATGGGTCTAGAAGAGTTACTTTTGTATTCAGCCACTAGTGCTTCCTTGGTTTGGTGTTGCCAATTTGATCTAGTACCATAAAATCAGGTTTATTCTTTGGGGGAGTGACTTTGCCAACATTGATGTACTGGTTATCTTTAAAAAATGAGCATGGTAGAAAAAGAACAAAAAACCCCAAACAAAAAAAACCTAAACCCAGCCACCCTCTTCTTTTGTAGTTTACAGACTGTGAGGAAGGTAGGCTTTTGGTTTTCTTCCCATCTGCCTTTGTCACGTGGGTTGCTCTTCAAGGTATGTCCTTAGATGCTTTTTTAAATGTAGACATAGCAAAGTTGCAGAAACTATTACAAATTAGCAGTAGAACTATGGAAGTGCTTAGTGCTTTGACACTATGCATAAAACCAACCTTTATTCTACCTTCAATATTTAAAGTTGCAAGTTTGAACAATTTAAAACAATTCTGCTAGAATATAGCACACAAATAAGAACCAAGCCAGTGGGAGGAGATCATCTTTCAAGACTCTGCTTTTTTTCTCCAAAAAGATTTATCTTTAATAAAACAAACAAACAAACAAAAAAACAAAACAAAAAACCCCAAGCAACCAAAACCCATCCAGATCATCAGAAGAATTTATTTATTACAACTGGGCTATTTAAAGACAGCTAGTATTGGAACTTTTGTCTGGGTTGCTCATATTGTTAAGATCTGTTCATTCTGAGCTATAGACCACTTATTATTCTGTTAAAAAAAAAAAAAAGCAAGTGGAATGATTTTGACTATGTGAATACTAGATGGCCCTCTGTTGGATCCATTCCAACAGGTCCATGTCCTTCCTGTGTTGAGCGGGACACAGTACTCCAGGTGCGGTCTCACAAGCACAAAGTAGAGGAGCAGAATTGCCTCCCTCAACCTGCTGGCCATGTTTCTTTTGATGCAGCTCAGGATGCGGTTGGCTTTCTGGCTTCTGGCCTGCCAGTGTGTTTTGCCTGCTCATGTCAAGCTTCTCATCCATGAGCTCTCCCAAGTCCTCCTTAGGACTGCTCTCCAGCCATTTTCTGCCCAACCTGTATTTGTGGCTGGGATCGCTATGTCCCAAGTGCAGGTACCTGCACTTGGCTTGTTTGAACTTCATGAGCTTTGTATGGGTCCACCTCTCAAGCCTGTCCAGATCTTTCTGGATGGCATCCCTTCCCTCCAGTGTGTTGACTGTGACACACAGCTTAGTGCACTCTATCCCCTTGTCCATGTCACTGACAAAGATGTTGAACAGTTACTGATCCCTGAGGAACACCACTCATCACTGGCTTCCACTTGGACATTGACCCATTGTTTGCAACGCTTAGAGTGTGGCCATCCAGCCAGTTCCACTGAGTGGTCCATCCACCAAATCCATGACTTTCCAATTCTGAGACCAGGATGTCATGTGGGACAGTGTCAAATGCTTTGCATGAATCCAGTAGTTGCCATCTGTTGCTCTTCCATTGTCTACCAATGTTGTGGTGATATTGTAGAAGGCCACAAAATTTGTCAGCTCCCTCAGGATCCGTGGATGGATTTCATTAGGTCCCATAGACTTAAGCACCTTCAGGTTCCTTAGATGGTCTCGAACCTGATATTCTCCTGCTAACCCATCTCTAATAGCTGTCTGTTACCAAATTAAACCTCTCTCATATTATTTTGTAGAAACTCTTCAGATGCTCCTGGATGCTGGTTTGTTAGCAAGAATGGTGCTTCAGATCTCGTTTTCCTGATCACATCAAAAAGTGTTTGGTCACCACTTGGATTTCTAAAAGTGGTCTGTACTATGACTCATTTAGGGCCATTAGCTGAACAGTACTGAGCTGGACTGGGTTTGTAATCTAATGATCTTTTTTTCTTCTTGTTGACTTCTAAGAAAAAAGAAGTAAAACCACTAGTAATGGGACAAAATAATAGCAGGTTTTTTTCTTGTATTGAAGAAATTATTTTGACAGAAATGGAAGAGGAAATAGACTAAGCTGTCAAGAAGAAATAAATACTTCAAGTGTTCTCTGTATGCTACTGATATGATTGGCTTATGGTCTTTTTAAAATACTATTGGTTATGAAATTTTCACACTGTAAACAAACTAGGCTTCTAGATGAGGAAGAGTGATATCACTGGTGGTCCTACAGTTCTGGCTACTTGGACATTTAGGTTTAATTTGCAGAATTTTTCCTCTGTTAGCTTAAAATTGAAAGAAATTGAAAAAAAAATTTGAATGCTTTCTCCTATTTATTCCTTATGTGGTTAATCCTTGGTCCTTTCATATCAGTTGAGCCCACTCCAAACAGGTAGACACCTGTGTTTTAGCATAAGAACCTCACGTGCATCTTTGGACACAGAATCTTTTTGTTGAAATAAGGGATTTGTTTCTTCTTTAAAGTGTGAAATTTAGGCTCTGCTAAAAGCTCCACTTAAATTTTAGTAACCAGTCCCTAATGTTCTTGACACTAACAGAAAAGCACTGCTGATTACCAAGAAGTAGATCCTTCAGTTTATTGCAGTAATGCTCATAGGCTTTGTGCTTTCAGAACTTTAGGTTGGTGACCGATTTAGATAAGAGAGGACTACAATGATCTGGAATCCTTTCTGATATCAAATACTTCAAGGATAATTTGAATTTGCAAAATGGTTTCCTTCACTACTGTATAAAAATGCTTTAAGAGTTCTGATGAACATAGAAGTTGCATCATTGTACAGTGTTATTTGCCACACATTTGTAAAGCACATCTGTTATCAAATGTAGTTTGCATAATGCATAGTGGATACTTTACTACGTGGAAAAGAAGTGACAAAAATCAAATTTTGTTTCAATTGGTTGCATAATTTTTTTGTGGAAGGTAGGGGCTTTTTCCTCTGTTTCTGATTGAACAATCATTGCTTATGTTAACCTAAGACTTGTATCAAAGTATGCCAAAAAAACCCCAAAAAACAAACCAAGCCTTCATCAAGTCTAAAAGATGTCACAGTCAACATAAGGTAAGTCAGATTAGACTGAACAATAGTAAGACTATGAATCTACAGTTCATTCCTTTTGGCTCTGAAGCCTGTAGGGCTCTTTGGCAAGCCTTACCTAGCCTTCCCTTTGGAGAGGGAGGTATAAAACACATGGTCAGATCTGAAAACTGGTTATTCTGAAAACAATATATGACATATAACCTTCGTTTTGTTTTAGTGAGTACAAAAGAAGACAATAATTTGTTCACCTTTAGTTTTTTTGAGGCAAGATTTAGTTACAGGTTGAAAGGTGTTGTTCTGCTAGTCTCTGTATCTGAAAATGGTCATTTGGGTGAGGAATAGTTTCACCAAAACAAGAGTTTGGGGCTTAGTGTTCTTAAGGACAAGTAGAAACTGATACCTGCTGACATACTTGCCATGTTGTAGAACCCATATCTTCAACATGTGCACAATATGTTGTGACAGCAAAACAGTATCTCATAATATATTTATGTATCTACACGTGTGCATAATTTGATCTAGAAGGCAAGTATCTTAGAATTGTGCAACTATTCATGTAGGACCAGAAGCCACTCGCTTGTCTTTGAGGGCCTTTGAGTTGCAAAGCAAAGGTGATTATCTTTTTGGAATGGAAAATAGTAATTAAATTGTTCAATAGATCAATTTGTACTCTGATGATGGGATGTTATTAATCTTAGTTGAGACAGTTTCATGGACTTGCACAAACCTGAATTAGAATACTGCAATGCTGTGGTTTCTGTTTTAAGTGCTTTAGGTTTAGATTGCTATTGAATATTTTTTCCATTTGAAAATTAGTATTTTGAGGTGAAAGAGAAAAGCAGCAATTAGAGAACATATGCATTACATACAACTTCTCATGACAGTGGACTAGTGCTGAGTCATTTGAACTGTTTGTAAGTACAATTTCTGCAGTAGTGGGATTTTTCTATAGTGTATGGCTAGATTTTTAAAGCCAGATTGTCTTTACAAATAAGCCTATATGTCCTGAAGATACATATGATGTTGTCATGTTTATTTATAGTGAAAATAAATACTTTGCGACTTAAAAACAGAATTATTGTTCTTAGAATACTATAAATGGTGGCTTTATAGGGAGGCAGGAAACAAGCATGGGAGCTCAGATACTTGCTAGTTTGTTTATTTTGGACTTAACTTTCCATGCTAGGGAGGTTCAGCTTAATGTTATCCTTTCCTTGGCACCTTTTCTTCTCTTTCAATTGGACAGAAATCTGACTAAAGGGGAAATAGTGGAGTTAAAAGACCTTCTTCCTTACAGAGCCTGGCCTGATGCAAGTTGAAGAGGATTTGTGGTACTCATATCCTGCTGAAGCCACATTGCTAAAACCTGTCTTCTAGAAAGACAGATACTGTTATTAGTGTTCTTGGGATCATAAATGAAATTGAACCAGGAAACTGGAAGATGGTGGATTGTAGGTTTGTTAACCCAGAAATCGTTCAGTATGGGCCTGGGGGAGAAAATGCCCTCCCTAAAGTTTTTGCTGTTGTATTACCTTCATTTGCAAGGCACGAATTTGATTTGATACCTTCCTGAAGGTAGGAAAATACTGAAGGAAGTATGGGAAAAAAACCATGATGATTTTAGCTATAGTTAAAGCCAATTAAAACAGTTCTAAAATTATTTGTGATTTCTACTTTTGCAGGCATGAAAAATTGTCTGCTTTTAATTTAAAAAATTCAAGAAATAGGCAAATGCACTCAGCTTTCAGTGTGGTTTTTATGAGAAATAAAATGTCGCAAAGCATTCTTACTGTTTCTAAACCACAGCAGATGTAGTTCTAAAGCAGTAGTCCATTATGCTGCTGCAGATCACCTTGCAGAGGAGTCTTCAACCTGCTGTATTTTTAAGCTTGCAGAGAATGGAGAAATGTGAAAGCAAAAAAATATAATATGCCATATGGCTCCTACGTAGGATGTTCTTGCAAAAAAATACAGTTGGACGAGGCAGGATTTAAGCTTTTATATATAACTTCAAATGCTCTAGGCTTGTCTGCACCCCTAAATTAATTACAATGTGGGCTGTATTGACTGTTTAAAAACTCAGACCCACACTGGGTACAGTCTGTCCATAGCTCAAGCGTGTTCTCATCTGCAGTAGCAAGCCATTGGTCTGCCTTAGGAAGGTCTCATCCCACTTTACAAGGCTTTAGAAAGTAGGAGACAACTGAAGAAAACTGTGAAAGTAAAATAAATGTAAATGCAATAACCTTTTGTTTAGCTGACCTAAATGATCCTGATTCTATCAAGCTCTAATAATATTTTCACATGCAGTGAGGCATGTGATTATGAAGTACGTGTGATTATTTTTTTTAATCCTAAATGTATTTGCATTTTTAGAACCCTATTGAAGCATTGGCTGTTTGGTGGAGCATATTTTTAGTATCTCTTAATTATGATGATTTCCTGGTAGCCAGATAAATTTTGGAGTTATGTGTAAGTCTTTTCCTAAGCTGTGTTTCCTGTCGCGTTGGTTGGAAGCTGCTTCTTCCTCCAGCTGCTTCAGTAACTGAAATCTTGGCATACACAGATGGTTATTTTTAAGGGACCACAAGAAAGCAATTTGTTTGTTTAGAGGGAATTTTCAAGGTAAGCCAACTTATTGAAACTGTGTGTTGGACAACTTAAAAAATAACTTATCTGCACTGGGAAGAAATATTTTAATTTTATAATATTAATTTTAGTAAAATATCTCTTCATGAAAATGCAGGCTATTGAGAGTCGTCAGACAATAAATCTTATTTGGAATGATGTCTATTTTTTACAACACAGATGATCCTTCTGTCACTGAAGTCCAATGAAATCCTGCTTTCATGTTCGAGTGAAATAGGACTTAATTTTTTTGATTGCAGTTATTTGAATATACCTTTGGTTAAGAAAATTACTTTATAAAGAGACTGCTAAGTCATGAGTGTATAAACAATTGAATCTTTTAGTTTTCACATGGTTTCTTTTCATTCCTAATTTGCACATCTTACAATTTTTTTCAAGTTTTGCCAAGATTCTCTTCCCACTTGTCAGTAAACTGCAAGAGTGCTCTGAGCTTCCTCCCTCAGATTGTCAAAATGTATTCTAAATTCTGGCAAGAATAATTTAAACATTTTTTTTTTGAGAAAAAATGCATTCTTTGAAGTGCTCCCCGGTGTCTTGTCTTGCTTTGATATTTTTACTTAAAAGGATATATAATGAGGCAGTTGCAAGTATAAGTTGCTAAGTTACAATGCACTTGAAAAGTTGCTTGGCTCGTTGTCTGGTTTTATTGTTCTGATATTTGAAGGCTTTCAGTTGATTAGTGAATTGCTGGCTTGCTAATAGGTTTTCACAGCCTCCCCCGGTGTTCTTGTAGCTGAATTATGATGTTATGGGCTGGAAGAATGGGCAGCAAGATGGATAAATAGCTGGTTGGCTTAAAGGGTAGTGGTTAATGGGTCATACTTTACCTGGAGGCTGATAACAAGCAGCAGACTGGTCTGTCTTGGAGGAGATGGTGGAGGACACTCTAACCAAGTTTGCAGATGATGCCACGCTAGGGGAGGTTGGTCGATTCAGCAAGCACAGGGCTGCCATTCAGAGGGACCTAGAGAGACTGGAGGAGTGGGCTGGTAGGAAAGCTATGAAATTCGGTGAGTACAAATGAAAATTTGTGTACAAATGCACATGGGCAGGAGGGACCCTTGCAGCAAGGCCAGCTGGGGACTGGCTGAGGAGCAGCTTTGCAGAAAGACCCAGGGTGTGCAGTCGGCAATGGTGAGCAGCACACCTGGCAGGAAGGGAGGCCACATCCTGGGATGTATGAACAGGAACATTGCCAGGAGATCAAGGGAAGAGGATTATCCTCCCCTGGTCAGCACGTCTACGTGCTGTTTACAGTTTTGGACCCCCCAGTACAGAAGGAACATCAAAAACCTGGAGCAAGTTCAGTGAAGGATTGCTTGAAACTGGGATATCTTTAGTGAAAGTAAAAATCCCTGTGAAGAATACTCACATACGTTTTATGGTCTGGTTGAATGAGTTTACAAAAAACAGATGAACTGTAGAGCTGGGGGCCGGGGAAGGATATTTAATCTAAGCTCTGGCTTTTTATTATTCTGTGCCTTTCCCTCTTTAGAACAGATACATTTACAGATTCTAGTTCACACAAGAACTATAAAGCAATATAATTAATTAATTGAAGGGCAGTAAATTGATTGTATAATGGTATAAAAGCACCAAAACCCCATCTATTTGTACAACTTTTCATCTTTCATATTATGTCTAAAGGATGTCAGAAATCTCAGCAGCCAGTGTTTTCAGTTGCTGGTTGGTGGGTTTGTTTTGGTAGTCATTCTTCTAATTTGGAGGTTCTTTTTGTGGCCATACTTACTCAGGAAATCTCTTGTGTATAATTGGAAAATGTTCTAGATTACAATATAAAATGGTCACTTAGCTTGTTGGTTGGATAGAAACTTTGGGTACAGCGGCAGAATTTTAAGTTGTAGGAAGTGTCAGTCAGGAATATGAATAATATTGAAGAAAGAAATCCTTTAGAATTGACGCATATGGTTATAAGCTACTGTAATTTGTTTCTTTGGAGTTTGGATTCTTCTAGTGTCTAGTTCAAACACTTAAGATACAAGGGGGAGGAGGTTTTCCCAGAAATAGAGTTCATTCACAAATAAAAATACTTTATAAGGTCATTAAGAAAGAATCTACTTTGAGGTCCTGGCTTTAATAAATTAATCTTGTGATAGGAGTACAGTGTCTGGTTAGCACACCTTCTGGCTGCAGAAGGATATCAGAAATGTAAATTAAGAGGTGAAAATAGGGATGTTATATCAAATGATGATAGCGTAATCCTAGTCTTGTCTTGATTTCTAAATCTTTGGCCTATTTGTACAGCTCTATGGTGAATTTTCTCCCAGAAAAAAGGCTGAGGGCAGGAACAGCCATACAGAAAATCAAGGCATTAAGGAATATATTCTGGGCACCAATTTTTTTATCATTGACCTTTGAGACCGTAGGGCAGCCCTTCTACTGATGGGAATTAGCTGGTACAGCTTTTCAGGTCCCATTGGCTGTTATAGGCAGGATCCACAGAAGCAGATCATGATTACAGTTTTTTCTCCTGCTGAGGTGTTTGGAGAAGTAGAGTCATCCCTAAAAGCTTCCCCATAAATCCTCCCCTGGCCAGGGGAGGTGAGGACAGTGTAGCATCTCAGTAGGGCTGCACGTTTCCAGAGGCTGCTTCAGGCTGGTTGTGGCTGGTTCCAGGGCAGAAGCAACTTCCATGCTTCAATGCCTGCATAGCAGCCGCTCATCGTTGTAACAGGTCACAACGTAGGTGGCTTCTGAGAAGAAGCACAAGGCCAGGGAGGGTATGTTGGGCTGCAGAATTGGCCAAATGAGGTTTTGTAGCAAATGGAAGTTTTGTGAATGAGTGCTGCCTCTTTTCTTGGGAGGAGACTGGCTGTGAGTTGTACTGTGGCTGTGAGGGAGGTGAGCTGTGGGTTGGCAATAGGAACAGCGTGGGAGGCTGTATGTCAGCACTGGAGTTTCCAATTTTTAAGAAATATCTTGCTGCCTTTTAGTTATGTTCCCTTGAAAGTCATAGCTGATGTAGAATTCATACTGCCTTTTATTTGGGTTATTGTGGCAACTGCTGTTGTCTGCATCTAATTGTGAATTAGCATTTTCTGTGTAGTCTGTCTTTTTTTCTGTGCACAGCAGTGTGATTGACAAATAGATGCAGTTACTAATTCAAAAGTACAATTTTATGGTGAAGGGGAAAATGCAATAGTATTTAAAGTGTGTCAGGTTTCGGTTTGCATCCTGGGAATAGTTTGTGTGGACAGGAAGAGTATATGATGGTATACGAATGATACTTTTGTCTGTGTTAGAACTCCCTTGTTGCTGATTCTATTCAGTGTTTTATAAATGTGTAAAAACTACATTTGGGTTATGGAGAACATAATTCTCAATAGCTTTGTAAAAGGAACAATATACCCATTTTTCTGTTGCTTTAGGTTTGACCGTTAGCTTCAACTCACCATCCTGAGCATTTCTGACAACAAGCAGAAACCCCAAATGTAGCAGTTTGGTTTTGCTTAGCCAGCAATTTCCATTACACGTGGCAGAGTGTGAAGGCAGCAAGGTTCTTGATGTTAAGTCTCTGTTACTGGCTTTGGAGAACAAGCCCATGCCAACTCTTCAGATGGCGTGTTTTGAGTTTCTTTAGAACATGTCAGTGCAGCAGGCAGCTGTTGCCATTCAGCTTTGGCCAGTGACAATTTTAATAGCTAACAGCACATTTTGGGCAAAATGAAAAAAACAGAGGGTGCAGTGCTAAGAGAGAAGTTGCATCAGTCTCATACGTTGTTTGGATGCTATCTCTGTTTTGGGGTTAAAAATACCCTGAAGTACCAATATAGAGTCCAAAGCTGTCAGAATATATTATGAGGAAGACAGGAAATTTCGGTTGTCAGTGAGAGCCACTGGCTTTTATTATTACAATTGAATAGCATTTCTGCCTCATACACAATGTTATTAATAAGCGCTCATCGTTCAGGAGAGTAGTAAAGGAGTTGCTTCAAGGAACATAGAGTCATACTACACCACAGTGTAATAAAGATGTATTGCCTTCAAGGCTTTCCTTACTATACACGGACGTTTTACTTCTGAAATCTGCTTTAAGAAAAATATTTCAGTTCATTTACTGATGTTTAATGGATATTTGGTGTGTCGGTCCAATTCTAGGGCTCCTTTTGGCAACTTCACAGCTCAGTTGCTTCTGTGTTATGATCTTTGACCTTGATACAGGCAACAGGCAATTACTGCTCTCTGATGTTTTTGCCTGGTTTAATAAAATACATTCTGCATTTGGTTAATAATGTTGCTAATGGTAAATGCTTTTAATTAATTTTCTCATTGTAAAATATCATTAACGTAATATTTTCCCTGGAAGACTGACGTGATGCTTGTCCTAGAAAACATTCTCTTTCAGGATTTATAGATATAGATGCCATATCGGATACATACCGGATGTATTTATCCGGTGTGTGGAAGCTTTGGAAGGTTGGAATTTTTTTACCCAGAAGTATTTGTTGCTTTCCTTAATGGGTAGAAAAGCCCAGATCAGCAGCCCATCCTTTTTATCAGCAGCTCAGCTAGAAAATTATCTTTTTTTTTTTTTTTTCTTTAATGTAAACACAAAGCTCTTGAGACCAGTTTAGAAAATGGACAAAGAACTCTGAGAGAAAAAGTTCAGTATATGTATTCCTCCTAAAAAGCATTTTTTTTCTAAACCATGTGCTAATAGTGGTCTAGCTCAAGCTTGTACTTCAATAGCTATCACATCTTTTTATTCTAGAAGATGTTGTTCTTCACTAAACAGCATGATTATTTTCTTTGTATGTCCTCTGCCCAGTCAGTGACTTCTGTAGAGCAAAGCAAGAGAGAAGGAGCTCTTCTAATGATATTCAGTCTAATAATTCTTCCACTGTAGAAGGAAAGAGGAATAGCATAGATAGGTACAAGCAAATTCTGTTCTCACTATGTGTACAAGCTATACAAGCTGGCCCTTTCTGCTTGGTGTCATATGAGTAATTCGTGGCAGTTGGCTTTGCTTTTTTGCTGTCATTATCCTCATCATCTTCTGGCGCATTCTTTGCTGCTGTATACAGAGAAGACCCTGTGTGTTGACATTAATGACTGTGTAGTGGTGTCATTGAAAATAGTGCTGTTTACTTACCTCCTGTCAACTCAAGCTGCCTTTACAACCTATACAACTGTGTATATGTACCTGCACTACATGTAGCATGTTCTTCAAAGTATTTTTCCAGTCTAACTGAAAGCTGACAAAAACAGAATCTCACATGCATGTGCGCTCACACTCATATGTTATGTATGTGTATTTATAGGTTTTATAAGTACATAAAGTACATAAGCCTTACTTACATATCTGTCTTTCCACTTGTAGTGGAAATGTGCTGCAACACTCAAATTAAGCTTTTGTGTGTGTTAGGTACATAAGACAGTAGAAGCATTGTTATCTGATATTTTTTTTTTGGCCAGAATTCTGAAATCCAGTTATTGATGAATGGTACTTTGAGGTGTTGCTGTTTATACAGTTTAAGAAAGTTGTGTCTTGCCTCAAATTAAATAGCTATGATGTCACTTCAATGTGAAGGTTATGCTGCCTAAGATAGTATTCTTATCCTGTCAGTTTTAAAATATAGTTATGAAGTACAGAGCCTTCTTTTATAACAGCTTGTGTTAACTGTCTGTAGTTAGTCTGTCGGTATTGAACTAGTTCAGTAGCTTTTAAATTCTGATACTCGGGGGGATATACATGCAATATTTGATTTGTTTGTTTGTTTTATGCTCAGCTGAGCTAGATGCTGAACATGCACAGAAGGTTTTGGATATGGAGCACACCCAGCAGATGAAGCTAAAGGAACGTCAGAAGTTCTTTGAAGAAGCCTTCCAGCAGGACATGGAGCAATACCTTTCTACAGGATACTTGCAGATAGCAGAGAGGCGAGGCAAGTTTTAAAACACCTTCTGTGTATCATGTTTTGTACATAATACCACAAATTCACAACTTGGAGAACATTGTTGAGGGATCAGTCAGCAGCAGCTTTAGTGCTTACATAGGAAGCATTGCAGTGTCTAAATTCTTCTGTAGAATTGAAACTTCAGATTAGCTCTTTAAACAAACTTTGCATTCCATGGGAGCTAGTCACATTAGAAAATCCATCAGGCTCTGCTTGTTGTCTGAGAAAATGCAAAGCACTGAATTGTACCTGGAACAGTACTTTTGTCTGCCCTGAAGAGTGCATCCATATCTATAAAGAGGTGGCTGCTTCTATCAAATGGGATATCTATATATTCTATCCCAGCCTGGGATTGTCACCTGGCAGCAGTCGCCTCAGAAAAATTTTAAAAGTGCAGACAAAAGCTCATTGTTGTATTTCAAACAGTTCCCAGGTGCTAGCTATTTCCATTGTCTATGTTAAATACAGAGCATGTGATCAGGACATGGGAAATCAGATTAAGCTCTCTCCTTATTATGAGTCAAGTCTGGCAAGTCCTGACTAGTTAAAGCACAAGAATACCATAGACTACAGACACTTCTGTGTGGGAGTATCCATCTGCTGGGCCAAAATGCAGGGGTTGTAGGAGCAGAAAGCAAGCAAGCAGGAGATTATGTCACTTGTGGCAGGAAAAAAAAGTCAAAACGCTTTCCCTACTCCATTCTGTTCTGGAGGATTAGGCTACCTAACGTTTCTGAACTTCAGCTTTGCAGTATAATGCACAAACTGTGTGTATCAAAGAAACTGTTTCAATGAAAGATGGACCCCTGCAGTACATGTAAAACTACAGAGCTATAGCATATTTGGAAAAAACACAATCAAATTATAGGATTTCATCTTAGTTCACATATGAAGGCTTTTAATAGTGTAATTGTTAAATATAGACAAACCATCAAACTGTTAATTGTAATATTTTATGTTATACATGCAGCAACTGGACTTAAATTTGATTTAAGTTAAATTTGACTTTAATTTGGACTTAAATACCCCTGAACTTACTTGTTTTGTGTTTGCGTGTTTTATTGTTAGAGGAAAAAGATTCACAGCCAAGTATTTAATTTCTTTGTGAAATGTCAGTATTATATTGACAAGAATAAGCACTTTGCTTGATTAATTTAAGATGTGAAATCATTTTCATGCTGAGAGAAGATATTGTGCATCAGGCTAGGTTTTATACACTACTGTCATTTATTAGACTGAATGAGGAATATTTCTGCATTTCCCCATCCCTTGTATATTGACATTTAGTGATGTGTGCTTAAATGTGTTAGGTTTTCTCTTTAGTTCTTTTAATTGAAAGAATTTGAGTGCTGCAAAATGGAAAGTTTCAATCTTTGCCCCTGAGCCCCATCCTAACATATTTCTGACTGTGCTATTGCTATGAATATTGTTGCTAAAAACATTTTGTTTTATAAAGGCAGTAATGGGCATCAGTTTCACAACAAAGATTGCACAGAGCACACTTGGATTTGGGATGAGATTGCTGCTGTGGGTGTGCTCCTTCTATATCTGGTTTAATTATTACTAATGCATACAATTATAGCAGCTATTGAAGCCTTTATAGGTAATAACATTGTGTAGTTGGCTGTCAGTTTGCTCATTGCACTGTTTTTACTATAGAACCGATTGGAAGTATGTCTTCCATGGAGGTGAATGTGGACATGCTGGAACAGATGGACCTAATGGACATGTCTGACCAAGAAGCACTTGATGTCTTTTTAAACTCAGGAAGCGAAGACAATAATATGCTTTCTCCCATGCTGGGTATGATACGAATAATGACAGTGTGCTTAGAGACAAAATGATAAATCACCAGAATTGCTCTAATTTGTAATGGACTATGTTATTTCATGAAACATTATGCTGTACGTAGATGAGTATTTTTTATTAGTGGTTTTCAAAACATTAATATTTAGTTGAAGTACAAGAGAGCTTGCTGCAAAACTACTTGGTATTTCTGGACTGTCTTTCTTTTCCTGCAGTTACTACAGCTTCATGTTGTATTTCTCACAGTAGGGCTAGGTGGTGTGTTGCATACTGCATTTAAGGTGCATTTACCTATCTATAAAGCTAGTAGAGAACATTTTAACAAACAACAGAAATTTTGCAGTAGGTAGGTTTTTAAGACTGCTTTCTTAGAATTTGTGCAGAATGTTGGTGTGTTGAAGTAAATTCAGAGCAGTTGTGTAGTGCAAAATCTTCAGTGAGAGAGGTTCAGAGACATGGTTCAACATAGCAGTCCATATTATAAAACATGACAATGTTCTGGAAGCTTCTAAACAGTGATTCTGATACTGCAGCTCTTTCACGTACCTACTTACTGCTAGTAATGTTGGTTAAATTGGATTAAATTAATCTTAATCCAAAATTTTGTTTACGTGTTCTGATGAACAAAACCAGATTTACATTTTGGCAAATTTGCAGCATGATGCTTAAAGCAGAGAATTAGTAATACTGTATACTTTATCCATAACAGAAGTGTGCTTTCTTAATCAAAACCTTATTTTACTACAAAAATCCTTTTCCCAAGAGCCAGAACAAGTTTTCTTGGGGGAGATGATGAAGCTCCTTTAAATGTACTTAGATTTCTTTTCCAATTACAGGCTCAAATATTTTTATAAAACAGTGAAGAAACAGTGTACTTTAAATCCTATACTTTATTTTGAGATAGGTAAAAAAAAATGTTAATAATATCCTGGGGTCATTTTCTTTTTCCCGATGTGAAGGTGATTATTACTTGATGTGAACATGAAAAGCACATGGTAAGTAGACAAGGCATTTCATGCTTTTCCTGGTATTTCAAGCTCAAGGTTTTCATGCTTTATTGAAAAATCTGAATTCAGATGGCTGGTTTTGGATAAGCCTCTGATTCGTGCATTATTAGAGGTGATCATTGTTTGAGCATGCAAGTAATTACAGAAGCTAGAACTGCTTTCTCCTTGCTGGATCTTTGGCAGATGTTGGACCAAGCAGATTTGTGTCTTAACAACAAAACAGTGTAAGTGGATTATCTAAGGAAGTGTAGGAACTATGACGTCTGGTTGCTTTTTCCTAAATAGATGTAAAACTTGTTAGCCTTTGAGAAAAAGATGTCACTTATTTTGTGCTGTGATGTAACTATTACAGTGTGCATGTACAGGTAGTCTATATATATTTACTATGTATAGGCAGGTACTCTGAAATAAATGTAACAGTGTTCTAGCATCATAACCTTAATGCAGAGGTAGGCTTGCGGCAAGACTTACTCCTCTGCAGTTACTGCTACTACACTGTAATAGTCTTGTCAGTCTTACTGTTGTAGTTCCAGACATTTTTTTCCCTTCTGAATGAGAAGGGCTTGCTTGAAGGATCTTGCACCCTAGGGTCAAGCCAAATACATACATTAGTCTTTATGCTCAGAAAAATGAGGTGGCTTAAATATAACTCTTCATTTTGCTGCCAAGGGAGAGTGGGGTTGGTCAGGGAAAGATTTGTTTCACAATTTTGCTGAACACCAGAGAACACAGGTAAATTATTTTAGTAACTGCTAAAAATGAAAATCAGCTCAAGGCATTGAAATATTTGCCAGCTTGAGGGCATTGGGTTTGCAACGTTCTATGATAGTAAGTTGAACTGAAAAACGTACTCGCCTCTGTCACTCCAGAAAACTCCTTCTGCGTGTTGTGTAAATTAATCTAACACATGTTGGTGTGCACAGCATAGAGACAGGTATCTTTCTTTAGAAATATTTTCCTACTGTTGTAGTACATGGGTATCACTTGTTTTCAGTATAAAGTCTATACTACCCGAGGAAGCAACACAGCAAACCTGTTAGACATCCTGGATTGACCCCGTCGGATGGACTGGCAGGGTGTTTCCAGTTCAGGCAGGTTGGTTGGTTGTCAGAGTTGTGAATGTTGTACCAGATGTTTAGTCACTTGGGGCCCTGCTGAGGGCAAGTTTCCCTCTGGAGTTCTTGCGTCCCAGAGAGGCAATACAGGGCTACTTGCTCTCCAAGTTTAAGTCCAGAATTTAAGGTTGCAGGTCATTAGGGCAAGAAATGTGCTTGAGCACTGTACCTGTCAGTACAAGAAGCTTCTGTTGTCTCCAGATGCTGTTGTGACTTTTCTTCTTACGATTTAATTTGGATGCTTGGTAAGATGATAGTGACCAGTCATAGGGCAAGGTACTATGAGCTACTCTATGAGCCAACTACTATGAGCCTTCGCAGAGTTATCGTTAGGGACTAGCTCATCTCTTGCTGAGCTTCTTGAAACCTTTATATATTAAATCTCATAGGATTTTTTAGAGCATCTTCTCACTAAGGTTGAAACTGGGCACTCTGACTATGGAAAAACACTTCTTAGCTGTAATAGGGAAGGAAAAAAGGACTTTATTTAGCAGATCACGTAGGAAAATTTGTTTAGATGTTTCCCTGTCTTTCCTTTTAGTAACAGGAAGTGTCCAGAGAAGACAATTGAAGACAATTTTGAAATCTTAACTCTCAAACTGGAGTTACATTACACTGAACTGGTTTAGAATTAAGTCTTTTTACACAGGATATGGAGAAAGCATAGTCTTAAGATCCTATTCCTGTGCATGTGAGCTATGATACAGCTTTACCAGAAGACTGAATTCTTTCATGCTGTGGGCAAGAATTTGTTTTGCATTTTGATTTTTAGCCAAATTTGGAGATAATTGTTACTGCCTCTCCCTCAGTTGTCTTTTTTTTCTTTTTTTGGTAACTTCACCCAGGTTTATTTATGCCATTCTGTTGGACAGAGTTTGTCTGAAGATTTTCCTGTTGGTGATGATTCTTGGCACATGCTGAAGTCTGAATGGACTTCAGAGTTGGGAGGATTAAGTGGTGTTGACTGACAGGCAAACTGGACATCAGATATATCGCCTAACAATCAGGATATAGTACTCTTGCAATCTTACCTTGTTCCATCTCAAGCATTGGCGGTATTAGAAAGAGCAAGGGACACAGACACCATGAGAAACAGATTAAAACCAGCCTGTGGCTTGTATTTGAGATCAACTTGAGAAAAGCCAAAAGCAGCAAAACATCCCAAAAGAAACTCATTAAGCACCATGGAGCTCAGATAATATATTGACTTCTCAATTCACTTGCTGAGCCACAGCTTGATTTTCATTGTTGTTCTTCTTTTTCCAACTATAAGGGCCTGACACCAACACCTACATGAGTGAGATAAGTCTGCAGGTTCCCAGCCAGTCTGAATTACGCCAGAAACTGTCTTCCCTGTCATCCACCTGTACCGATTCTGCCAGCCAGGACGCAAGTGAAGGAGAGTCTCCAGTGGTTCAGTCTGATGAAGAGGAAGTTCAAGTGGACACTGCTCTTGCTGCTGTAACTGATAGAAAGGGTGCTTCAGATGTTAGTGATGAAAGTGACTCGCAAACTATTTGAATCTTAAAACCATATCCTTTAAGAATGACTTCTGAATGAATGAACAAGTGAATGAAGAGCTTGCCTGTGTAACAATTTGCTAACCAAGCATTAACAGCCAGATCTTTTTACTTAGTCATACCGCCTTTTTACAAAATTGCCAGTCATGTGGAGGTCGTTTTTTTTTTAAAAAAAAAAAAAAATGCCTAAAGCACACACACTTTAACAGTAATCTTGGGGCTCAGGGGAGCAGTAAAACTGTTGTATATACTATGTATAAGAGAAGCAGAAAGATACAAGTTACTTTGACCACTAACCTTTAAATGGCTGATTGGAAATCCTTAGACTTGACGTGTAACACTGAACCCAAATTGTTCCTTGCATGTTTTCAGCTGCTGCAACTTAAGATTTAGGAACCACAATGAAAAGTTATTACTGACTGCCTACTGCCTTTGTCTACTAAAGCAGCAGTGTCTACTTTCTCACACTTCTTATTCAGGACCAACTTAGTTATCATAGGTGTTAAAGAAAAAAAGAAAAAAAAGAAATGGAAAAGGAGGAGAGATGCATATTGAAATGTTACACTCCTCGTGGAGTAGATATCTTAGCATTGTATAAACTTACTCCTCTTTTGAGATAAAATAAAGTATTTCTCTCCCAACCATGTCTTTTATTTGATTACCCAAGTATTTTATCCATGACAGTGAACAGAGGAGACTAATTCAGCCATCAAAAAAAAAAAAGGTTATTTATACTGAGCACCAGTGTAATTTACTTTTCCATGGTAACAGCTGTTGACTACACTGATGCAAACCAGCACGTTAAGGGCAATAAACCTGAATTAATTATAAAGTGTGTACATTTTATAAGCTTTAGGACTCATAGCCATTGTCATCTTACTGCTATTTTTTTTTTCTGCAGTTATTTTTCTCTCTAAACTCAAGGTCTGAACATGCCTAACACCTGTTTCTTGTCAAGTCTCAGGCTCTGATTGCAGGCTCTGCTCTCCTTTGAGAAGGCTCCTGGCTCCTGCTCTTCATGCACAGAGGGAAGGAATGTAATCAGAGACAGTGTAAGTAATCAGAGTGTAAGTAAAAGGATGAGCTGTGGTATAAATCCCTTCCAAAACCCTCCCTGACACAGCTAATGGTTGGGAATGAGGCATCTCCTGCTGCTCACCAGCTGGGAAGTGGCCGCTTTCCATAGGGATTCACTCTGCCTCCTGTTACCTGACAAAGGGTTTCCTTGGTAGGCAATCTACCTCCAATTAGATACTAACGAGGCATCTGTTGAAAGAAGTTTTTCTTGAAGGGGCTTCCTTTACTCACTCACTTTCCAGAAGACAGACAAAATGTCCAAAAAAGTTTTTTTATTAAACCTCGTAGTACAAACCTGGAAAGTAAACAAAAAACTGGCAATAAACAACATGACGTCTTTCCTTACAAGGAAAGAGAGCAGAGCAGCGCTAATAAATTAAATGTCAAACTGTAAGCCATAGTCAGAAGTTTACTGTCAAGAGGGAAAAGTACACAGCAAGGCCATAAAAACCAGACAACCACATTTGAAAACACTTGACTCTGTTTATGTTATTGTTAAATATTCCAAAACAGTTCAGTCTTCTGCAACAACAACCAACAAATTGTATTATAGGACTTTCCTGACAGTCACCACTGGCAAGCTCAGTGCAAAATGGGTAGCTATGGTATCGTTGAATTCAATTACGAAACAAAACAGTTTGTGAAAACATTTTCCCTTTTTTATTCCACACATACTGTACACACAACCAGAAAAGGGCAACAGCTACTCCATTATTATTTTTTGTTGTTGTTCAGTGATGTAAGCAGCACTTATAAATGTTACAAGAAAAACCCTGTAAGCATCCAATCCAACCGATGAAGAAAGTGAAACGTAAGGCTTTTCTTCATCTTGTCTCTTTGCCGTCCCTCCCCCCACCCCAAGAAAAGGCTCAAGTATTTAAAAAAATTTACAGGCATATGTACAAAAGGTGTGATTTTTTTTTTTTTTTGTTACAACATGAAGAGAAAAAATAGACAAGATGAAAGCAAATGCATTTTCACATTCAAAAGAAATATGTAGACCTGCTAGTGGCTCTAAATGTGATCATATAATAAAACAAATTCAAAATAAAAATTAATGCTTGACTGTGTAAAGGTGTGAAAAACAGCAGTGGAATGGGAATGGAATGTTAGAAAGATTGCACATCTATGACAAAAGAAGCACTTATGGCTTCAATCACTTTTTTTTCCTTAAAGGATGCTATTGAAGGGTTTTTTGATAAAGTAGCCAACAGCACCAAAAAATAACAGAATGGATTTCCTAATGAAATCAGGCACAGTTTTCCCTCACATGACTCCTCAAGGCAGGCAGTCTTTTTTTTCATTTTATTTTTTTTTATTTTCCCCCCTCAAAACAGATGCATAGTGATGTGCTGGTAAAAGAGAACATACTCCAAAACTTCTCCTTTTGCCTACAGTTAGGAAACAAAGTCCATCTTCAGCTGCCATAACCTCCCAAAGAAAGCGTGTATTCTCCAATTTAAAAAATTACAAAACTTATCTTGCTGTGACAGAATAAAAGACAGCCAAAGTAAAGCAATGTCTTTCAAGTTTTTGTCTCCTATCCCTTTTCTCTCTAGAAAAATCTGCTCACATGACTGGAGAACAAATTATAAAACACATCAAACTTGAACCTATTCAAAAAATGGGTTAAAAGCCTTTTTTCACAGTTACCAAAAAGGCTTTTTATTTTTTCAGCCATAGGGACAATACAAATTAATTTTTTATCAGCCCCTTGCCGGTTTTAAAACAGTGAACATACGGCAGTTTAAAAAAATCAGACTGCTGTATCTATCTATTCTAAGTACAAAAAAAAAATAAATTCAACAGTTTAATGCTAAAACAAAATTAGTTCTCTAAAACCAGAAGAAAATCTTCTTTAGAGCTAGTGCAAAGACAGCTTGTATTCTACAGCAAGTACTCCAAACTATGGTATAATAATTACAAAAAATATATATAAATTGACAAAATGAGAGTGTTGGCATCTTCAGGATTAACTTGAAGCACTTTTGGATGAACTGGAGGATGAAAGCCTAGATGATGGCACATCAACTGTCGCTCTCTTACGAGGTCCTCTTTTTGGTGTAGGCTTGCTGATACAGTTCTCAATGCTGCCATTTTTACCAGATACTTTTCCACAGATTTGATTGACCAGACTGATTATTTGTTCCTGTTCAGGAATCAGGAAAAACAGAACACAAATTAGCAGCTGCTCTTTCTCCAGTCACTTCTGATGCACAGAAGTGCTGCCTTTTTGACTAGGATAGGGTGGGGCAAATCTATATATTTATGAGCTTTGCAGAAGCTTGGCTCATATACGACTTACAGTAAGTAAAAAGTACTGTACTGTAAAAAGTACAGTAAGTAAAAAGGTCCCATTATTATCCTTCCTGAAGCTTCAGCCCTCCAACCTTAAAGACAGTAACCAGTAGAATTGGAAACACCTGAGCTCTGGCCACTGAGCAAGACTACAGAAGCTGGGCTGCAAGGTTTCTTCCCTAGGGTCAGAAATGTTCTTTAGATACAATTTAAAATCTATTGCTGAACAAAGTTATAAATGCCATAAATTTAAATTCACAGTAACATAGATTATAACTTACTATTTACTAATCATTTCTTTAAGAAAAAAATGCCGCTTTTTGTTTGCAACATTGTTGTCATTGGTTACGGGATGCTACTTTTGTTTAATGCTATGTAGGATCTCTGTGTGTCCAGCTGCTCCAAGCCCATGCATAGAGAAAGCCGCTCACTGCCACGCAGAAAAAGGGCTACAGGTCCATGGCATGAGGATGAGGACAGGAGGAGTCCTTGAACTGCACATCAAAGTGTCATGGCTAAGACTCTACTGCTAATTCTATTACATTCAGGGATTTGATTAAGTTTGGGCAGTTGGAGGGAGATTATTTTGAACTGGCTGCCCCATAATGTTGAGAAATTATTTTTGTGCAAAGTTGGAACAGCCTCTTAATTAAGTCTACCTAACAGTTAAAATTAAATAGCTTTAACAAATGGCATTTGACATGCGGGTTCTCTCTCTCTCCCCATTCACAGCCCTCAAAAAGAATTCTGTAATAATAACCATGTGTTTGGGGAAGAAAAAGAAAATAAAAATCCTCATCATCCAGCATTGAAGGAGGGGTTTGCTTGCCTTTCCAAGTGTAGCTTAAAATAGCTACTTTGCAATTACAAAACATAGCAAAAATAATTACTGCATGTGATTTTGCTGGAAAGGGCAGCTTAGAAAACCTCAACAGAATTTAACAGATCTGTAAAAACACAGCACATAAGGGACTGAATAATCTCAAGAATAAGAAAAATACATTAAAATTTATGAGTAACTTCATGAAACTCTGCAGTGTTCATCATCTCATTACAAAGGCAGTGTCACTGTTGTCTGGGCATCTTAGGTTGTAACTCATTCCTATCTACAATACCTGATACCACAACTGAGTCTACAATTTAAAATTAACAAAGCCACAAGGACAGGATCATCCTTAGACTTACTTTGACCTTTTGGTGTGTCCCCCCTCACACCTCTATGTGCAAACATCAGGAACTCCTGAAAAGCGCATCTCAAAAAGCTACTTGTGCCAGCACTGATCTCCAAGGGCTCATTTTGTAATTTCTCCCCCCCCCGCTTCACTCTCCACAGCTGAGGCTAACCGTAAAGTGCTCTCCCATTCTCTGCTCTCCATCCACACACACTGTCTGTCCCAGAGGAGGTAACCAGACAGGCGAAGAGGCACAATGTGACTTCACTTACTGCAGGGCAGCATTAGCCCAGAACCTAGCCATGCTCCCAAACCACCAACTTTAGCCCTGTGATTATTCATCATTAGATGAATGGCTTGAAGCCATTACTGGACCCTCTCCTCTACAGGTTTGCCTCAAGAAAGTTCAGGCTGGACTTTCAGTTACTGACAGATAAGTTATCCTGAAGTACAGAAGTTCCAACGTGTTAACCAGTCAAAGCGTAGCCTCATGTTCTGCAGCATCCCAAAGCATTAAATGGCTTCTCTGTTCTATAAGGCGTATTCAGGCAGTTTAAGCTTCAGGTTTCATCTTTGTAATTGTATATCGCTCTATTTCTCTTACTTAGATCTTAATAAAGTGCTGTCGTCTCACACCAAAGAAAAAAAGCAAACCACCAAACAGCAAAGCTCAGTCTCCTGAGGTCTCGGTAGGACAAAAGCAGAGCTAAGTCTAGTCCCGAGTTTTCAGTATGAAAGCCCCCCCCCGCCAGCATCACAGAGCTGCATCATACAGACCTCATCATAACGGTACATCATTTTCAGTCCCCGACAAGACTTCTGTTTCTCCACATGCCGAAGGGCACACTCCAAGCAGAAGACAACATTTTCGTTCTCCTGTACAACCTATAAAAACACAGAGATGGGGGGAGGGGAAGGGCAGTGAGCTCTGTAGCCATGTTACACACACAGCATTTCTCATTGTAACGTGTGAATTAAATCTGTATTTTACTACAAGTTAGTGGAAGGAAGTATAAACAAGTAGCATTACACAATGTGAAATGATAGAAAAATGTGTAAGAAGAAATGCACATAGCTTTTTGAGTGGTAATGTTGGCAAATACATACAGGTTTTTTAAAAACCACCACCAGTATTAGAGGCCAAATCCAAATAATGATATATGCATAAAGCTTGATTGGTATCTATAGATTTCCTGAAAGCAGCAATTTCCCAATACTTTAAAAGCTGTCCTCGGTAAAGACAGTCAGAAGCTTGACCACAGGATTCCTCAGCTCCTGCCTTGCTCAGCAAGGCTACCTGCCAAGCCTACAATTTCACCTTGGAGTTTGACAACCAAGTTGACTTCTTGTCCCTCATTACTGTTAAGAGAAAAAAAAAAATAAATAAAAATCCTTCCCTCAATGGCACTTACTCCAGAGCAGATGGACCACAATTAAGAGGTTTTGGTTGGCTGCTTTTTTAAACAAACTCATTTTAAAGTTACTTCAAACTAGTGCTGCTTAAACATGTCTTAGTGCTCAGTGCTCTAAAGACACGAATAAACTCCTGAGACAAAATATTGTCCTGGGAAAGGAAAGAGCTACATCTCGTCATTTATCAGTTACATTGTATTGCCATCAAAATCCTAACATTTAAAACCTGGCAGACTGAATATGGAGTCACAGGCACAGTATTTTTAAGTACCTGATCTTGGAATTAGGTGGTATGTCAAGTTATGGGAGGGGCTTTGGTTATTTTTAATGAAACAGCTGTATTTCAAGGTGTTCTGCACACAGCTGAAAACCTGAAAGTGTCACTACAGCAGTTAGCGCACCTTCAAAAGCCAAGGCAATTGCCTTCAAAGCAAAAGGCAATTAATTCTAAAAAGAGAGAAGGTTTATGGGCATGACATCTATTTTTGCACTGACAGGTTGGCAAACAGCATCATGGCTTGGTAGACAGGATACAGCCACCCTGCAGCCTGGCTTGCAGGGAAACTGCAGGAGCACAAGCTGTAGCTGCATCCCTGAGACTTGGGGCATATATTTGTGTTGCTGGCTCAGCCCGAGATCTGCTCTGCCAGGACTTACTGGCAATGGGCAACCTGCAGGTATCTTTGTTACCGCATTCCTAGTGCAGTGCTGACACTCTCCGTGAGTGTCCGAGAGCGGCTGGGTGACTAGTAAATCCCTTCCTTGCAGGGGGAGGGATGCTGGCTGACACTACCATTGTCTTCTGTCACCATCTTCTATCACGTAAGGTGATCAAAGTTCTGACACAAAGCAAATTGTCATCTCTGCATCTTGTGTGCACTGTAGTTACGTGTTGTCTCTCAAATGCTTGTAGTCCAATACAGCATGTTATAAACAGAAGAAGGGGGACAGCACCCCAGCAGAGGCAAAGGATTTTACTCACCATGGAAAGATAGCACAGGTGCTGACAGATCTGACATCTCCTCTCTGATGTTTCTAACTGCAACCACTTTCGAGGCTTTTTCTTTCCATCCATCCCCATGCTGCTGCTGTCATGGCTGCCATAGCGCGCTGAAGAATGGAGACCTGCCTCATAAAGTTGCTGCCGCTGCCTCAGCTCTGTGTCCCTGTGAATGTTTTAATGCAATTAGACGTCCACATCGCCTCATACCACTGCAAAGCCATCTATAATCACCCTTTTACCAAGATCGCCACTGAAACCTGAACTGCACACAGCAAAGCCCTGAGTATTGTTGGAGGTTGGTGCTATCCCCTGTGCACGGTGAGAGCCCACCACCACCACAGAAATGGGCCCTGATTGCAAACACTCCCAATTTTAACAGCACCACTTTATCAAGCCAGTGGTTCTCAAACTGCTCCACAGAGAACTGGGAACTGCTGAGTACTTCCTAGAGGTCAATAGTGCTTGGGCCCATGTGGAGAGTTGGGAGATGTGGCTAACAAGACCGTCATTCATGAAGTTACCAAAAGCCACCTTGAGGAAGAGGAGCTGTTGCTGACAGGATTAACATTGCTGCCTTCATCAGGAGGCAGAGATGAACCAAGGACCTGCTGCGATGAGGTGCTTCAGGCAGGAAAGGGGAAGTGGCAGGAAAGCGCAAGTGATTGTGCCAAAAGATGAGGATCTGGCTGTACACCCAGGGAAAAAATGAAGATGTCAATTAAAAATAAAGGCTAAGCTCTCTAGCCACCCTTCACCCACAGCATCCACAAGGTGGACAATGCCTCCTATGCTGGACTACACAGCGTTAGGACAGCAGGCTAGGTTGGAGCTGAGTGGAAGACAACAAGTGTGGAGTGAGCCAAGCAGATGGAAGGGAAGAAATAAAGCTGTGTCACCAGACACAGCCGAAGATGGATGGAGAGCTAAGCTAAGCAAATGGCATGGGCAAACCAAGAAATCAGGGCAGATCAGGAGAGGAGGCAGCAAAAGAAACAGCACAAACAAAGCAAAAAAAGGCGAAAAAATATGGTACAGTGTCCCACTTTGGTTGTTTTTTTCAAGTTTTGCTGTTTGGGCTTTTGTTTTACATAAGCAGCCACAGGAAGGACTGATATCCTCCAGAGAATTCCAACCTAAGCATAAGAACAAGTTTGAGAACCACTCTGATTAAGGTCAATGTGAACGTTTGCCAGCAAGCACCAACATTTCTGTTTCACCTTTTTGTACTTGCAGACTTTTCCTCTTCAAGGAAAAAGAAAATATCAAAAAACTTAGAAGTGATTATTCCCACAGGGGAACCAGCTGCACGTAAAGCAGTCAGCACACCTCTTTGTATTTCTTTACGAACACTAAAAAACCACTAAAAAACACTAAAAAAATGTTCTTTATGAACACTATTGAAGGTTTCCCCTTCAATATGTCATTGGAAATTTTCCAGATGAACATGCTATAGTTAGTTAAATACAGTTTGTAGATTCCATTCATCAAAACTTTCTTGACATCTCGAGTACCAGTTGTCACAAACTTGAATGATAGGTAGGAACTACATGGTAGGGAACAAAAGAGAAGATCATTACACAGGAAGCCAGGCAACATTATGTTTTCTTTTTTTACCTATCTTAAGAGAATTCCTAAACATGCTTCCTTAATACTGGAGAGAAAAAGGTGAAGGTTTTTTTTCTTTAAAACATTTATGTTGTAATGTAATATAGGTTAGCACCCATACACAAGCTGCTTACATACTCAGTGGTTTAAATCAAGACAACTTTCTCTATACAAAGTACCTTCTAGAACTGTAGTATAATGACCTTGATGCTGAAGACAAGGGCTCCTGGTGCAAAACCCATTACAGGTATGGATTGACAGTGGCTACTGATGCCAAGAGGCTGAAAAACTGAAGAAAAGGTATTTAACCACTTGGCACCATGTAGCTCACCTAAAGCATCAGGAAATACAGATTCTCAACACCAAGAATCAACAAAATAAAAAACCAAGGCAAACTACAGTTTGAATTTTTTGATGGCGCCCAAAGGAGGGAATTCTTAGAGCAAGACATCCTAACGATGGGCACTCTCCCATCAGATACAGCCAAGGAAACTGCTTCCTCCACATGCGGCTGTCTTCAAGTACGTTTGCTGGGCTTTTGCTTAGTTAAGTAATGTCTGAAATGGTTACTTACGTCATCCACCTTTGGAGTCTGTCAATGAAAACAAAACACGTGCAACAGCTCCCCATTTATTACCTGAGCTCTCCAAGAAGGGACGATATCGTACTCAGAGTTGGCCCATTTTCCTTTTTTGCTTCTGCTGTTGCAATCTGGTAAAGCAACTTTTCCATTGAAAATGGTTTGGCTATACGTCGTCTCTTCATCTCCTGGGACGGAAATTACGAAATTAGTAGAGCAAAAAAGTTACGAAGAATTAATTCAATGTAGCAAAAAGTAGCCTTTTAAAACCACCAAAAGTATTAGCTTTCCATAATCCGAGTTAAATAAAGTATTTCAGTTCCAGTTTACACTCAGCACTAACTTCACACTGAAATAAATGCTAGTTAGAAACCAGTCCTTTCCGTCGAAAACCCGGTGCCCGAGTGTTTTGCTGAATTGGGTCTTCGTGTGGAAAGGACTGTGAGAGAAGATTTTCTGCAAATGCTTTAGGTGAACCAATGCCACAGAACAAAACTTGAGAACCTAAACCAAACGCATGCCACCAGACAGTCACAATCAACTGCCTCCTCAAAGAATCCGCTACTGCCTCTTATATCTAACATTTTGATTTCATTCAGTCACCAGCAGAGAGAAAAGAAAAAAACAACCTTAAGTTCAGTAATGCACTATATAAACACTCAGCCACCCAGTAAAATCTATTCTTATGACCTGCTTGAACCTCAGGACTGCTGTTGTTTTGCAACTTTTAAAACATTTTAAGACAAAAAATAGCAAAACAGGCAGGTGTCAGGGAAAAGAGACAAGAGGCAAAAGAGGGGGCATCAGTTCTGCTCAGTTTTGCCGGTTACTGGTTCCTCTCTGTGTAAGCTTTTAAAACTACATCTTTCATTCCTGTCAGTATGAACTGAGTGATTTTGGCAGCTTAATCCCTTTCCATAATTCTTAGGTAGCAAATTCTTTGATTTACGGTGCAGCTGGGAAAAGGATAGTTTTCCCAGTGTCTGAAGAGGTATGTTTTGTTTTATACAGAGTCAGATAGTTTACAAATAACACTAACACTACAGTATAATGTGAAGGTGCCATTTTGGTTCAGAGTTAAGTTCACCAAATACCTGCTTGGCACAAATAAAACCAAAGATTCACCTTTTGCCTTTTTTTTCCCCCACCCTGTTTTGTAACTCTAATTACATGTGCTTGGTATTTCTTTTATCAGAACCAATATACCACAAAATTCATCATTTTTAATAGCACAGATCCCATGCATTGAAGTGGTAACCACTATATATATCATAAAATGGACTAGTAACCTTTGCTGGCCAAAAAGTGTTCTTCAGAAGGTTCTGCTGGAACCTGTGCGGGGTCAGAAGAGCTGCACTTGTAGGAGTGGTATGAGAAGTTTTGTTGTGTGTTAGCTTTGCTTTGCGTATTGTCTGGGGTTGTCTAAGAACAGGCACTCCAAGCTAGATCAAAGGCCCACAGGGGCACCCCACGCAACCAGGATAAAAGGTGACAGTGGGTGGCTGGAGTAAAAAGCAATGTACCCTTCCTGCTGGCTGCCAGCGTGGGGACATCCTGAGCCCACGACATGTCTTGCATTTAGCGTAACTCACTGCATCTGTGCATTTATCTGAATTTCTGAATCCATGTATACATTTTTCTCTTCCATATAGTACTGAAGACACAGATAAGTATTTTAAAACAGACTTTTGCTTGCTTTTGACCTACTGCCTGATAATTTCTTTTAATAACACATTTTTCAACATGATGAAAGTCAATGAACACTCATATCATAATCATCACCCTGCCACTTGTGATCTTGCCTTACTATCGTATACATCTATAGTGATCTATTTCCCAGGCTGAGTAATCTTATATTTAATACAGAGGCTAATTCATATCTGTAATCCCCAATCACCACTGTGCTTTTTCTAGTTTCTTTGTATTCCCTTTGCAATTAGGCATTCAGTGTCCAAGCCATGGCCACACCAAGAGCCTACCCAGTGCCATAGCAATGTTTCTGCTTTGTTCTCTTTTCTCTCCTTGAACACTCACAACATTCAGATATTTTTTTAAAACCTCTCCAGAACACTTGGCTGGCAGCTCCACAGGAAGCCAGACTTCTTTTTCTCAGTAGCAAGAGCTTATTTAGAGCCCATCACTCTTTCAAATTAGGATTATTTTTTGCTCACGAGTAATTTAGAATTTATCAATGTGAGCTTCATCTACTTTTTTCTCACTCAGATCAGTCAGTATCATGAAATCTCTCTGTAACACCTCATAGATTTATTTTTTCCTGTCATTAAAATCAATAACATCAGTATAAAGGATTAGTTTTGTTATTCACTTCCCTTTCTAGGTTATTGTTGAACTGAACTGGTCTTAGTACAGATTCCTGAGGAAGACAGTGAAAGACCTTCCTCCATGATAAAAACTGACCATCTGTTCCCATCCTCTGCTTCTCTTTAAAATTTTGGTGAGTAAACTTTCCTTCTCAACCCATGGCAGATTAGTTTCTTTAACAGCCTCTTCTGAGGAACCTTCCAGAAATGCTCACAGACTCTGTCAACTGGATCTTTGTCCATACACCCTTCCAAAAGTTTCAAGGCCTGAGAGCCTCAACCTCGTTGCAAAAGCCTGTTGATCACCCTGGTCTCACGCTTTTCTACATCCATTTCTTCTTTTGGCCTTTAGGAAGTTGTTCTTTGAAATCTCATTTTGGTCTGCATTTTTATTTTAGGGACACAAAAGGGATTTTTTTGGTCTCATTTTAAACACACTTTTCTCCTGGTGTTCAGCCATGCCAAGCTCAGTGGGGGTTTGCCTTCTGCAAGTTTGGTTTTTTTTGCTAGGCAACATGCATGTGTTGTGAGGCTCTAACATGGCATCTATAAACAATTTCTTTGCTGCACGCAAACACTTTACTCTTCTTTCTGCCTTCTCAATTTAACAAGCTTCCTTGGTTTTGTGCAAGGCTATCATTTGAAATGAAACACCACAGCAGTGGTGGATATTTTGCATTTTAATCCTCTTTCAAGGTTCTTAATCTCTGTTCACCATCACAGTGCAGTGATTTGATGGTGATGTTTTGAACTGGGCTTCACCATTCCTGAGATGCAAGACAACAGTTTGTTCCCCTTGCATGGATTTCCTGTCTTGCTGCTCCCTGAAGCCTCCTCAGTTCTGGCATCACACACCAACACAACCACTGTCCCAGCCAGAGGGAGAAGACCAATATTTCCCATTATCACCTTATGTCCTGTCCTCAAAGCTTCTTTAATCTCCTTTGGTGTGACACAAGCCACATCTACACACCACCCAGCATGGCAAAGCAGGAGAAGGGGATGTGCAGAGTGAAACAGTTGATGCTGAGGACACAAACACCCACTGGACACATATGTGAAAGGCCAATAGCTTTACTTCAGAGCAGTCTAGCCTGGTTCTGTGGTCACACCATGAGTGTTTGGAGGACACCAAGTACACTTCTGGAGTGCCTCCTCCCATTTGGTTTCATCTGAAAGCAACTCAGTCTGCTCAGGCTAAGACAGCTGTGATAGGAACCAAGGAGTGGTAATGGACAGGCCTCTTGGTTGGACTGTCAGGAGCACAGTGCTAACACTGTGATTTTCCTATTGAGGATGGGAAAATCAGTGCACAGAGATCCTGTCACTGGTGACAGTGCTACACCTGGCTTATCTGACTGTAAGTTCTCTTTTGTGTGCAGCACTGCTGCTCCAACAGGGTGACTAACTCCATCTCTCCTACATACTTCTTCCTCTTGTATTACAGTAGCAGCTGAGTCTCTTCTTTCCACCAAGCACCTGGTAGGCCCTACTCCACCAAAGCCCTCCTTTAAAGCCAAACATTCCTTCTTTTCAAACCTCTAGACCAGTGTGTATTCATTTAGTCCAATATTCTGTATTCCTGTTTCCTAAATGACTTTTACTGACTTTACCAACACCTTATTCGAGGCCATTGCAAACACATACTCTTACACCACACCTGGAAACCTTCTCCCTCATCCTTAGTTTAAATTTTCAATAGCTTTTAAGGCGATTTTTAAAAGCCAGCAACCTAGTTCTACAATATGATTTAGATGAAACCAGTCTGTCCCTTTTACACAGGCCTTTTATACTAAATGCCTTTATTCCAACAATTACCAACTTCTTATAAACTGAAATCAATGCAATTTTGGCTGATGATTTTCATTTTTTCATATTTTAAAGGAAGATTGAGCAGTCATTCAATACATGAAATGAGACAACATTGTTTAGTAATATAGAGTCACTATAAAAAAATCAGGTCACTAAATCACAGAATAAAAACAAAGTTAATGTATCAAACAGCTGAAAATTGTCAATATTGCTGCAGAGAATGGAGAGACAGGAAGGTACAGATGTTTGACAGAATTCAGTAATAGTTAAAAAGGGGAATCTTGGTCATTACACAGAATTTCTCACAACCTCTGAAAAGTACAATCCTGGCCAACCTTTGAAAATGACAAAGTGCCTTGTCAAAGTAAAGGAACCAAGAAAAAATTTCCAAAATTTAAGGGAGTTAGAACATAGGCTAGTTGGAGGAAAGAAGAGGGGGAAGAAAAAAAAAAAAAAGGAAAGTAGATACAGTAGGTGTTTCCCGAGTTATTTTGATATAAACTCTTATCTGTGATTCTTACAAAGTTTGTGAGAGTTATGAATTTACTTTCCAAGGTAGGTTATCATACAGTGGAATCTGCTGGATTTTCAGTCAGCTTATATTTACCCAGTGCAAAGCTCTTAAAAACTAATCAAAAGAAACTGTTCTTCAAAATTTGAGGCACCAATAAGAGCTTTTTAATTGCTGCATAGTGATTTCTTTCTCTTACAGAAGTGGCATTCTTACATTATCAAACAAATGTTCAGTAAAGCAATAAATACAACATAGGGAGTTAATATAATTGCGTACCTTCAGACAAAAAGGTTAGCCCAGGAGTCTCATTCCTCACCTACACACATATACACTTCCCACCTTCCCCCAAAATAAATCTGTAATAAAATAACCTTTTATTTCAAACTAAGTTAATATACAGTTAGTATAACCAGGCTGGAAGAATTCCATTAACCCTAAAAACCGAAACCTATCTGTGGACATATTACATTTAATTACTTACTAACCACTTGGTCTGAAGCTGTAAATGGTAATTTACTGGTGACTCAGTTATAATACACTATCAAAATATCATCTGCAACCCATAGTGTATTTGAGGAGGCTGGGAACACAATTAGTGACACACATTTTTTGTCCAAGAACAGAGAAGTGTAGCCAAAATCGTCATGATTGGGCAATTCATCTGTTTGTTTCTTTTGGACAACCTTTTCAGTTGTGTGAAAAGGGAATGGGAAGTTGGTTTTATTTACAGCTTAGTATTAGATGGGCTGGTCAGTGAACCTAAGGATTTTCAAGTTGGTTAAAATTGAAATTGCCCTGATCAAGAGCTTTTCCTGAATGAAGGGGCAGAAAAAGATAAGCAATACACCATGAGTATTAATTGACTCTGCCTATTGTAGGAGCTAACAACCACAGTTATTCAGATATTTGCACCTGAGATTCTATTGTTTCTAGAAAACACTTAAAAAAACTTAGTAAGCATAATACAATATATTTTAGCTCTGAAGGGATTTTTGAAAAGCTTCCTTGCAAACTGGTCTGTAGGCATGACAATCTCCTGAATTTTTCAAATATACAGAAGGTTTTAGCTATCAATTTGAAAACACTAGATCATCTTATGTGTTGCAGAAATATTTCCTTTGTTTATTGAATAGTCCACAAAAATAGACGTAGTTGTACTAGTTTCACAATATTATCCATCCTGGAATGTGTGGTTTGCTGTCGTTTTAGATGGCAGGGCCGTGAATCCATTTTAACTCCCTTTCTCAACTTACCTTGGCTGTTTTAAAACCCATACTTGTCCACTGGGTGGTAGCAAAGTGCACTGTTTCAGAAACACTATAGCCACAACACACTTTAGACACAAAGGATCCAGGAAAACAGACAACAAACTGCCCGCTCTGCTGTACAGTACGGTGCACCCTGATCCCCTCCTTACACAAGATTTCTGGGGAGATCTAGAAAGATACAAAACCAAAAAAAAAAAAAAAAAAAAAAAGAAGAAAAAGAAAGAAAGAAAAAATAATCAGAACTTGCTTTTACAGCTGGATCCCCTTCCTTGCTGGGTAGCACTACATGCTATTATGGAGAAAAGCTGTGTTCTGCTAATATCATGGAATTATCAGAGTTGGAAGGGACCTCTAGGGATGATCTAGTCCAACTCCCCTGCTAAAGCAGGAATGCCTGGAGCACATCACTCAGGACTGCATCCAGGTTGGTCTTCAAAATCTCCGGAGAAGGGGACTCCATGACCTCCCTGGGCAGCCTGTTCCAGTGCTCTGTCACCCTCACCCTAAAGAAGTTCTTCCTCATATTTGAGTGCAACATCTTATGTTCCAGCTTGAGACTGTTGCCCCTTGTCCTGTCACTGGAAACCACTGAAAAGAGTCCGGCTCCAACATCCTTCAACCCACCCTTTTAGGTACTTATAAACATAAATAAGGTCTCCCCTCAGCTTTTGCTTGTCCAGGCTAAAAAGTCCCAGCTCCTTTGCTCAGCTCTTTTTGCTTTCTCTCTTCCCTCTGCACATGCTGAAGCTTAGTGTCTGGAGTGAGAATAACAGAAGCGGCTCTTTTGAAACCAACAGTTTTGGCAACCTTCATCTGCCAAACGATCTCAAACACAAAGCCTCAAAACAATATTATCTACTACTTCAGAAAGTATTGCCAGTCGTTCAGTTTTCCATCCATATCTTTTCAGACTTGGTATTGAATCCACCTTGCTACTGCATTTCTGTTAGAGATGTTAATGAAGCAGTTTTTTAGGTTGTGGGCTCCCAAATTTCTACTTCAATGCACTAAATAGAAATCATTATCCACAAAATAAACAAGAAGCCAAAAATATTTTGAAACCCTTTGAAGGTTTAGGCTTCTCATATCCACATTGGCATCATAAAGTGTCAATCATGGCAGATTGATTGCAAAACACTCCCCTTGTGGGGTTAAATACATTATGAACAGCATTAAAAATGGATGTTTATTGCACTGCCACATTTAATTTTATTTCAATATTTTAACACGTGAGCCTCGTTAGAAAAATGTCAAGTGGGTAAACAGTCCAAGTAGAAAGTAGCTAGATTTTAAGAACAGCCTCTGCCTCACTGTAGCGCAAGACAAAACCAAAATAAATCCCCAAACAACCAGCCTTATGATTAGGCTCGCGTTCTCTAATGGGAATACCTCTTCCAGTATTAACCTACCATTACATTACTTTCAAGCATTTCCAGCCCTGGAGTGCCATTGGCTTGCAGCAGGGTATGTACCACATCATCAAGTTTGTTCTCCTCCGCAGCAGGAATGCAATACCTGTTGTTTTGTCAAAGGAAAAGAGAAAGATTTACTGCTGAGTACGTAATGGTGCACAGCTATCCAGTAACAAGCAGTTCAAACCAGGACATTAATTAAAACAAAGAAATTAAACACAGAGTTTCCCACACAGTTTTTTTCTGGCAAAACACTGAGGATTCATGGAAAGCTGTTTATTTAGACTCAGTTTGATGGTGTTCGATTGATGCCAAAGAACACAAAAACACCAAAACAAAAATGTGAAAACTCAGTGCTCTGTAGAATCAGAGGAGAGAAATCAGCAAAGAATAATGCTCATTTTAATGGCGCCCAAACAGCTTACTATGGGCAGAAGTTTGCATCTTATGAGAACCAATAGATGTTGTTATCTTAATCCTAAATGGTTATATTTATTACCTGTGCATTAACCAAAGGATTTTTTTATTTAATAACATTTTCTGTTCGGAATAATCAAGAAACCACAAACTACCTTTACTGCTAGTACACGAAGTAGCCTAAGACCTTCTTGCCTTGCTTACTAAACAAATACACATCCCTCCTCTCCTTTGCAACAAAAGAAAGATCTGACTAAGAGCAGCCAAAGCAGCAAGAGAGATTTCAAACTCTGCTGGGTATATGCCAAGTTGATATCATCCTCTCCTTTAGAAGCAAGTGTCCTCTCTGTGCTCACTGACAGCAGTGCTCCCTATGCAGAACTGACAAGAGGTAATGTAGAAGTCTCAGGCTTAGCTTCATACACCCACAGAACTGCTATTTTGCTGGATTCAGGGAGGCAATACGGTGACAATTACCAGCAGCTCTTGTTTGCACCCTGACAGAAGGGTAATGGGTTACGTCCACCCAGGAGATACCTGTTCCCAAGATCTGGTAGGTGGTACCTAACGAACTGAGCAGCACAGCTTGGTGGGAAACACAGTGCAAATCCTGGGATTCCCCCAGTTGCTGCCATGCTGGCTACCCTGTGACATTAGCTTATTTGGAAATGTTACACTCAGGCAAAGAAAAAGCATCTCCAGATTTATAATGACTTATCTCAGTTCACTTTTAAGCAATGAGACCTCAAGCTGGAGTGCTTCCATGCCCATGCCAGACAAATACTCACACACAGAGACAGACGTTTTTCCAAGCCTGGCAACAAGAGAAGAGACAGAATCTGGAAAGATTTTGGGAAAAGGGTGCAGTTTTCCTCCATTCATCCTGTCTCTCCACCAATTTCATAAAGCATTCTGCTGGCCTTACAGACTGTGTCCGGACATTTGCTTATAACATGCCTGGCTTGATTAATCTGTAGGAGGCTGTACTTGCTATGATTTGAACTTCTCATTACTGTTCACTGTACTGATGATGACTTTGACTTGTCTTTGCTGATCTTCAAGCCGAGAACCAGAAAAGATGACAATATCTACTTGTACAGCTAATTGGAGCCACAATAAAGGCTCCACTGAACAGGTTACCCAGGTGTGTGTAAGACTGACTCATTACATCCATATTGAGAATTATTAGGACCTTGCTAAGAAATCCTAGGGTTATAGAGGGGTGAAGTGGAAGAACCTCATCTTTATAAGGATCAAGTCCCAACAGCAATTTTAAATGCATGCTATGAATCAAATTCTCTGCAGTACCTGTGCTGCTGGCAGTGACAGCTGCTGAACAGCTGCATGAGTGTAGAGTATTATTCTAGTTACACTAGAACTCACAATTCTTCATGTACCTATTAAAATGGTAAGTGAGCAGCAGCATAGACTTCTGAGTGTCTTGGGCAGAACAAGATTTTCTTCTTTTAATGGCCACTGAAGATCCTTCCTGAATAAAAAGGTTAAGTCACTGACCTCTACCCTGCATGAAAATCGAGTTCTCATGTGCTTCCTCTTCAGGAGGTAAATCTGAGACAGAGAATTAGACAGTGACCTGAACAATCTACAGGTAAATGAAGCACCACCAATTTTAGCACTACAGGGATCTGTCCTTGGAAGAAAAGAATTCTGGGTGCTGAGAGAAGAGCTTTCGTGCCCAGTCACCTGCTTTGTTAACACTGAAGCATTCTGTCAGGTTCTCACACAATGCTGTCAGGGCTACTCCAGATATTACACCAGACTTAGAGTTATTAAATTACTCTTTTCCTGAATAAAGTTGTGTAATTTATTGCAATATTATAAGTTGTAATGAGTTCATAATGTATATTAGCCTAACACCTCAGCCTGGCAGCCTTGCTGAAGAACAGCTTTTAAAGACAAAGGTGTTTTACTTCTTCCTTCTTATGAGCTATTCCTGCTTATATCCATGTTTCATCAAGGTAATCATCACACCTGAAGCTGTGTATGTGTATAAGTAAACTCATCAAGAAAAAAGCCAAATAGCTTCTTTGGTTTTATTCTTGTTTACTTGGAAAAACAAGAAGAGTAGCCTTCCCTAAAACTCTGGCTGTCTGCATTCAAGTCTCTTCAGTCCCAAAAGGCACGTGTTTTGACATGCACAGTATGAAAAGTGGACTCAGAACTTAATTACAGGATTCCTCAATGTCTTCCATTCAGAATTTACTGTCATTTAAGACTAGATGATGTTACACTATTACTTTTCTGTCATAGACAGAAAGAGTCTCACCTAAGGTTGAGGACAATGTAGTTTCCTCAACAATTTGTTCTGATAGTATATTATTATAAAAGATTACAGACTCCTGATTTACAGATGAGGGCAAAAGCCATGACAGAAAGTGACAGAAACTCCAAGGTCTGCAGTATAATTTAGTGTTTACCTCTTAGTATGATCACAAACATTTCTCCAACTTAAAATATTTAGAGAAGGAGGAGCTCCTGCTTTTATGGTTTTCTCCAAGATTTCAAATCCTTTTTCTGGACCACATGCTTTCTCAGTAACAGCTGGGTCAGCACTGCTAACATCAGCGCCAACTAAGAAATATGGGAGTTAAAGGTAAGGGCTGAAGTACACACATTGCAGGTGAATAAAATGCACTTGATGCTGCCACCGATACCATGGGAACTCCTGAATGCAAAGGGATTCCCTACAGGCCTTCCCCCATCACATAACATGAGGAGCCAAAGGCTTCCATAGTTCAGGGTTTAAAAGAGGAACTCCTGAAAGGGAAAGAGCTTTTCACCTTTGCAGGGAGGCAACATTTAAGCAACTTTACTTTTCCATTTATTGCATTTCTCTGATCAAGAAACACAGTTACATTGCCTGTCAATTCATCATTCTCAATGGTGATCCCCTTGGGAAGTAACACCAATATCCTAGGAACCTGGCAGAAAGGCACATGATGTGCCAGCAGCACCTCCTCCCTCTAATCCCTCCATCAGCTATTGTACTTCCATTGCAACCCAACTCATCATTATCTGCAGCAGTGTGTAGGCACTGATTTTGGGAAGGATTCACGATATCCAAATCTACCGATAAGCTGAGCGTTAAGTCTATTTGCATGAAGCGTCTACAAAATATGAAATGTGGCTAGCAGCTAACTGACGATATCCACAGTGAGACAGTGGAATAACATGTATAATCATATTAAAAATGATAATGAAAAAAATTCATATGAGAGAAAATACTAGGAACCTGGTAGAGTTCAAGATATTTTGCATAAAATAAGAAAGCAGTGCCTACTTTTAAGAGCATGGATTCAATCATTTTACAAGTAAGAATATGGAGCTAGATTGAGAAGCATGTCTTCGTCAGCCCAAGGAAAGCCTACCTTGACTCGCTCGCTATCATTTGGCTTCCATGTCATGAAAACTTTCTATAAACCCTATCTCAAGCAGACAGTTAATTGCTAAATAGCTCAGATTACAGTGTGGAAGAGAAAGTGAAAATTTACTTCCACTAAATGGTGTTTTGTCTCCTAAGTTTATGCTACCTTTTACCATTAAAACTGTAATCACACACACAGGATGTTCTAGGTGAGATCAATTCATGCAAAAGCCCCAACACAAGCCGCTGTTAACACCAGCCTACAGACAACCACCATGGAGAACATGAAGAAAACAAAACACAGGAATACCCACCAAATGCAATCAGCACCAGTGTGTAAGTAGTCAATGTATGGAAGGTGATTTTGGTCTCGAGACCAGCATGAGGTAGAAAAGACCATGCCAATATTTAGCCAAGGAATTGTCACTCCTAAAACAAAAGAGATTGAAAATGAGTTTTGAATAACCGCAGTTTCTAATTAAAAGAGGGCACTTCAGTTGAAATTGTTGTTCTACCTGTGAGCCAACCCTTAAGTTTTAAGTCTTCCTACCAGATTGAAATGATTCCTAAATAATATAACAAATTCAGCATTTTCCAATAACAAAATCTACTAGCACATTACAGTGCCCTTGAACACATTTGTTTTCTAATAGCTGTAAAAAACTCTTGATTCTTTAGAGAATTTACTAATACCCATAATTCAAGCCCAATGCCATTGATCACAGGAGGCGTTCCATGTTGTGAAATGTATATGTACTTGTAATTAGGGATCCTGTTTCTCATCTGGTTTGTTCAGACTTGGCACCTGCACAGGAGACTGAATTATGCTTTCAGATAGTGTTTCCACCAGTAAATCACAATGGCACATGTGCAGCTGGAGCACTCGTGACTATACATTTAGAAAACTTGTGTGCTGCTTTGCTCAGTGCTACAGATTAGATTTGCAAGTAAAGAAGTTGCACGGCTCTGTTCTTTATCACCCTGAAAACAAAGCAAGAACACTAATGTACGGGCAACAACAGAAAGAGATACTGCAAGTACAACTGGTTCCTCCCAGGTATCCAGTCTCAACTCTTCATTAATTCTTTATCTGCACACCTACCTTCATTCCTTTAATAATGCTACATTATTAATACATTAATAATGCTACATACAACTGTGTGTCTGTCCAGTTAGCTGGTGAACAGAGGGGCTGGAAAAAGGGAGAACACTTTGGTGACTACACCACCACATTCAGAGAACACTTACAGCTGCTGGAAACATAGAAAAGAGACTTGCTTACCAGGCACAGCACCAAGATGTCGCAGGATGGATCCTGTATTATTAGGAAGGACTGTGAGGTTCCACCCATGCCTGTTTCAGGGGTGACACAGAGGTAGAAACATGTCAGTGCACATTCCTGGTGCCACCATGTCCAGCACACCAAGCTGCACTTCCAGCCTCACGCCCCTACCTCCACGCAGCACAATGGGGCAGCTGGCACAAGTCGATAAAGCAGGCAGATTTGGTGATCTTACCTTGAAAATGGTTCAGATTTTCCCACAGGAAAGCCGCTCCCATGGGTGTTGGTATCTACTTTTCCACAATGCACTGCTATGTGGCAATCTTTCTGTTCCACTAGCCGCCAATATTCTTGCTGTGGTAAAAGAAAGCAATAATGCATTTTCAATTCACCAAACAAGGTATTGCTCATTAAAATATAAACCTGAGAAATTTACAGGGCTTTCATGACCTCAGTGTAATTCAACATAAAGCACTGCTTAAAAATAAGAATATAAATATAAGTAACAATGATTTAGGAAGACAGAATTTAGATCCCCTTGGCTCCTGTGCTTCAGCACACGACAGATTAATACTTCTTTCTCTCCCTCAGTTTATCAACACCTTTATTTATAAATGTCAAAAAATTTTAAAAGGAAGAATCAGTACCATGTCTATCTAACCATTTATTTTTCTCCCACACTAGACAGTCTTAAACCGCTTATGGTAATGCCTGAACATCAACTGTACCGAATCCCCATACTCAAATCCCCTGAAATAAAAGCTTTTACCACCTCTTATCTTGGCCTCACCTCTACTTCAGCTACTGTAGGCTCCTTCATGAAGCACATGTTCATGATGTTTCGTGCTGTTCGGTAGAAGGTTGTTAAAGAAACAGACCTACCCTGTGGAAAAAGAAAATAGATTAAAAGTGAAAATACAAAGACCTGTCTCCATACCTCCTGGCCTCACTCTTATCCTTACATGCTCAACCCCAGATCATTTCATAGGGGGAAAGAGGACAATGTCTCCAGAACACATGTGGGTCTAAAGCTCATTTCTCATCTGAGGGGAAAATACCTCAAAAGACACAGACATTTAATCACATCAAGTCACCAACCCAACCATCTAAAAGGCCAACTGAATGTTCCCAGCAGGCCATTTACACTGCTTTGTCTGGAATGATGGTCTGTGTTTGATAAATACAGAAGATGGGCACGGTCCAAGCTTTCTATGACAGGTTGCAAAGGACCCCGAGTAGGCAAACTGCCTGCATTTTACAATCAAATCCAACTGATGATCAAAGGACCACATGGCTATGCTTTTTACATACACAGAAACAGGTGAAAAAGACTCTGGAAATTGAAAGAACCATTCAGCATCAAACTAGTATTGTATGTGATGGAAGGGGGTCACAACAAGTAGAGTTTACCAAGATTACTGTAATCATCTGCTTACAAAAACTAGTTATGCTCAGTTCAAATACAAGAAACCAGGACTTGTTATTACAAGGCTGAGAAAAGTAAAACACAGTAAAATGGCTAAATGAGTGCACTCTTTCTTGGCACTGCTGCAGGAGCTGTACAAAAAGAGAGACTGAGTTGGTTTTCTGCTTAAGTTATACCTAAGTTTCTGGACATTGGCCTTCACACATACCTATAACACCAGATGCTCTGGGAAGCACCCTCTGAAGGCGGGAGCATGACAACCCACTTGTTATTTCAGCCTTGACATACTGGTGTGCCCAGAGAGGGTCATCCCTATCGCCTCCTCTGCTCCAGGGCAGAAGAGACACCCTGAGAAGCTGCGAGCCATGAAAGCTGGCAGGTGCCAGACTAGCTGCTGTGGCCATACTGGTTTATGGCCATTGCTGCCAGCAGAGACTAGTTTGCAGAGCCTGCTCTGCAAACAAAGATGAAAATTCTTTGCCCCCTCATCAAATCTACCTCTCCTTCCTCTAACTCCCATCCCACTGGTTGCCCATCTGAGGAACCACAGACTTAAAAACTTCATGTAAACAAATATTTTATTATGTGGACTATTACCTTTCTAGTTTTCCAACTACGAAACAGATCTGCCAAATCACCTCAGACTTTTCTTGTGTTTTAGAACTATGCCCAAGAGTAAACTAGAAACAACTATACTAGTAGTTTTTACCCCAGAGGCCAAGTCTAACACTTTGCCATGCTCTTATGGTTGTAACATTGTCACTGTTTAATTGACTGCACCATAATTAGATGTAACAAAAAGTTTCTGAAATGCCCAGGGCTTGGGGCCCTCTAATTCCCATAAACCTCGGAGTTGGATGCTCTATGAATGCAATAAGCAATTTCTTTCATCTTTTAATGTCCTCATGAATAATTTATTGAGGCAGCTTTTCACAATAAAACCTCTTGTAAAATGTAGGGCCCACACGAAGTCATCACACTTGAGCATAAACTTCATCCCTCACCAACCAACACAAGCTCTGCAGCAGCTTCCTCGTTTCAGTCACATGCTTCTTCCTCTCATTTTGCACAGAAAAACAAGAATACAGACTCATCTTCCAAGATTAAAACATTTTTCCATTTTTTCAGATATGCAGCAAGCAAGAAAAAAGGATGTGTACAAACTGAACAGTTTAGCCCTTTAACATTGCATATATCCTTTTCTTCCTCTATCAGGAATTTGGTATTTTTTTTAGTCTCCTGAAAGCTGTAACTCAAATTAAGCAGTTGAGAATTTTTTATTGCCTAATTCTGTTGTTTTGAGTTTGGTAAATTGCTTTTAATCTGAGGGATCTCAAACTCAGAAAATAATTTGAAATGCTATAATGGAGCATTTTAACCCAAACACAAAACAAATTGCTGAAGAGTAAAATACATTTTTCAATACCCTCACAAATGTCTTAACAGTTCAACAACTGTGAGCTTCAAGCTACAAAGCGGAGTCTCTGTTTCTGTGACAAGAGAGGAAGGTTTAAGGGATGGAATTTTCTATTTCCTCTCCTAATTCTTCTCCATGGCCTCTGCGGCAACCACGAGAGCCAACTCAAGAGAATTGTCTCTTACCACCACCACCAATCCTGCAGGAAAGGCACAGAAAAGGACACTGCAATGCTATGAATCTGAAAGACGTTAAAGAAACCATATAAATAAGCAGAAAACAGATATTTCACAATAGTCACAGGCAGGAAGGAGGGACTCCTGTTAAGCCAAATCCAAAAATGCCAAGTCCCCAGTTGAAGAGAGCTCATCATGGGATTTCTGGGACAGTTTCATGTGAGAGCTGGCAAAACTTGCATTGGCTGCATGGGTCTGCTAATAAGCCTACACTTTGTTCTGCATGGAGAGAAATGCTGTTTTCAGGCATCTCCAGTACAGATTTTTAAAATATTTTCAGAACTAAAACTGGGGAAAAAAAAGAAGAGTGAAAATCTTGCAGCAGGATCCTTCTTTGGCGACATCAGTTTTTCACATACTTAAAAATGACAACACTTTATTAGTCAGGTAGAAAAAATCATGCATTTAGAGTAAAGAAAGCAAGTGCAGCAGCCAGCAGCACATAATTAAAAGCACATCAGGCCTTATAGCCCGGAAAGGAGGAACACTGAAAATAATTTGGGACCCCTGGAAGAAAGTCAGCCAAACACAAAGGTGATTTACTCTAACCTTGACATGCGATATGGTGGTAACTGCTCCTGGAAGACCAGATGTCTCTTTCTAAAAACATGCTCCAGCTCAAACACATGCTGACTGCAGAAATTACCGTGCAAAATCCTAAAAGTAAGGCCTCTTCATGGTCTGATGCATAGGATTTATGGCCTAATCTAGACTACAGTCATATGATTATGATGTTCTCCTTCAGCCCCCAATCTATTGACCTGGGCATTTATCAAAGCAGTATGAGGTTTTTTTGGCCTTGTGCGTATTTTTTATTTTTAATTAGAATTAGCAATTTGCTTTAGAAAGGAACCACTACAATCACATCATCTGTGAAAACTCTAACAGAATGACATGTTCTGTTAAACAAATTTCATGTTTTCTCAGAAACGCATTAATAGGTAAAGGAGGGTACCATCATTCAAAAAAACCAGAGAATGCAGTATTAAAAGGCTTGTTTCATAAAATGCCTTTTTTTATGAAACAAAGGTTTCATAAAAACCTCTGCTTAAACCAGTACCACCTCACCTCTGTCGTATTCAAAAGCCACAGCAACTTCAGGCTGGCTACATTAGCTGCATTTTGCTTGCTTGCCTTTTCTCATTTTTTTAAGTCTGATTGGGACATATCACAAATCCTAATCTTGCTTTTTTGAGTTACTTTGTATATTGTAAGCTTTAACCTGGGGCTTGACCTGGAAAAGAATACTGAGGTATTTGCCCACTAAGTTGTTCAGACAGCAGACAGGGTAAATTGTATCAAATTTTTCATTTAACAATACTAAGCACAGGATATTAAGCTCAGAAATGTCACTTCACTATTCACAAACGCTTCTGTCATTAGATAAGCTTCTCTCCAACAGCAGCATGGCAGAGATTGTTTTTTAAAGGTGCAATTGAGGCCCGAGTCCTCAAATGATTTGGGCTGACAAATCATAACAGGCTGCAAAAGAAACCTGAAGCAAGCTTTTAAAGTTCATCATAAGCTCATGCAGTCCCTATACAGCTTAACAACAAGCCACTTTGGGCAATCTGGCTTCGTTTCTTGGTGATGGAAGTGAGATTGGAAGGGGAAGAACAGCATATTCCTTTATTGGGCACAGGCACTCAATGCTATATTTCTTGCAAAGTCAGGCTACGCAATTCAACGCAACTCAAAATTGCACTATGAGTTGCAGTGCCAAGTCCTGCTCCAGAGTAGGAGACTGCCAAAGAAAATACAGTGAAAAAGTGAGCATTCCTTCATAAATAGATGTACTTGGTATGTGGAGGACTAAGTGTCCATGTGACTGTTCGTGCTGAGCAAAATCTGGCATTGTGGATGAAAATACTGTTTGCATTTCAATTTGCCCTTTCCAAATGCAATAGTATTTATAGTGATGTTAGTTTTGATGTGGAGCACTACTTTACTCAACAAAAAACTTGCAAGAAGCAGGAATGAGAAAGCAGAACATTACTTTAAATATCACTAGAAAATGGAAACAAAAAACTGCAAGGATAATTGGACAGAGTTATTCAGGGAATCTTTCACAAGACCAAGGGGGGAAGAGCCCAGTCCATCTTGTTACGACAATAACACCTTCAAGCTTTTCCAGACATCCCATAAGAGCCAGGCAGATCAGGATAAAGCCACCATACTGTCCAGCTTCAACCCAGCCTTGGGCATTGCAGCCCATCGGCTCCCCTAGATGGCTTGGTTTGCACCCAGATGCCACCCAGACGCCACCCAGACGCCATTTAGACAACAGCATCATCAGCTCTGCAAAACAAAATTGGCAGAGCCTGCCTCCTTACCTTGTATATACACTTGTGTAAGTCGCTAAGAACTCCCTCCTCCTCCTCCTCGTCCTCCTTCGTGGTCTCCTTTTCCTGAGCAAAGAGCCGCCGCCTGCCCGTCTTCAGTGGGATGTCAACTTCTTTTAACTTGTTGCGGAAGCCATTTTTGTGAACCACACCGTTGATGAGTCCGTTTTTGGGCTCAAACCGGGGCAAGGAATGGAACTTGTAGGCATTCTCTGAATGTCCCTCCAAAGGTCCTTTCCTCTTCTCTAAAATTTCTTTTTCCAGCAAGACTTCCTTCTCCAGTTTCTTGTGCTCCTCTGGGGAGAGGGAGTCATAGGAGAGCAAGTACTGGCAGTAGGCTTCTTGCAGCTTGGCCAGCCTGTCCTGTGCAGTTTTGGGGATGCGCAGCATGTCTGCCAGCTTGTTCCATTTCTTGAGGTCAGTCACTTGCTGCATCCCACCCATCTCGTTGATCAGCTGGACAAAGCAGGCTAGGTCGAGCTCGCAGCCTCCTGGGGTCCGCATGTGCCGGGAAGCAGAGGAGGGGAAAGGGAAACATGGGAGCAGGTTAGAAAAGCTGTGGGCAGCTAGCATCAAGCACGCTACCAGGATGGGCACATACGGGATGTACCACCCATACGGCTCCGGTCACCTGGGCACCAGAGGAGGATTGTCTCTATCTCCTACACCTCCTGCTAAAGACAGGCATGCACTGCTGCTTTGCCAGATTAATTCATTCGGCAGATCATATTTTGCTATTTGCAATAGCCTTCCCTACAGTTAAATTTGCTCTCCTCCTCCAGATTCATTCTCTTCTCTTCTCAGAGCACCCCAAGCTATCTCCTGACACGTGTCCCACCCCTTGTCATTTTCCAGCGGTCAGGGAGATGAGAGCAGCCCAGCTCTTTAAAGGCTCGCCCAATTCCACCCTCCCCTTACCTGCCACCAGTCCCACATCTGGTTTATACCAGGAAGAAGAAAAACAAGCATCAAGATTGGTACTCGCAATCAAACATACAAGTACTGTCTTTTCTGGAGGTGAAATAGTGATTATCTAATGTCTGCACAACACTTTGAATACTAGTATTTAAAAGGAGCACAGAAACACCATTAATTTCACTACAGATAGAAAAATCCTTTAAAAAACCCAAGGGAGGTGGGGGGGTTGCTTGGGATTGGTGGTTGCAACTACAAAAAAAACATGCCGGACACATCATTCTTCCAGTTTGAGGCCATCCATTTTCATACACCAGAATGTTTATGTATGTTTTAAGATGATTAGCACATTTCACACTCCAGACAAAAAAACAAAAATGGAGGATTATACAAACTGCAACATAAAAAGCAGCCAAATGGATGAGGAACAATAAAAGAAACATCACAAATACACTCAAAGCACGGAAATAAATCATCAGTGGAAAAAGTGAAGAAATGGACCAAAGACCACCTACAGTTCAACAGGGCACTGCTGAAGGAAAAAAGAATTAATACAAAACTTGTGTCAGCATTGCTGCCACCATGTCGTCTCTCCATCTCCTTTTTCTTTGAGAAAAGTAAAAGATAATTATGCTATAGTGGTTTCAGAGCACTCAGAAATGCCTTTATACAACAGAGAAGTGCAAGAAATGGTAATGGTAAATATTTACTGTTGGGTGCACATCATGCTCGCTACTGAAAGCAGTATTACTCTTTTCCAACTACCCTGTGCTATATCTCATACTCCTCATAGCTTATCCCAATTTTCCTTCTTCCCTCCGCTTTCCCATCTTCCACCACTTGAGGCAATACGGTATGGAGGGAGGCTCAGCACCACAAACCTGTGTGAAGCATTTTGGGATGACAACGGTTGTGATGGAGGCAGAGCCATGCCAGAGGCTGCTCACTGATGCTGCCTGCACGGCACTGGGCAAAGCCTGAAAAGAGGGGAAAGGCCAAAACCAAGAGGAAAGCTTTGAGACAAGATTTACCCAATTTGAAGGGGCGAAGCTGAGAAAAGGCCAATAACATTGGGAAAAAAACCCAAGCAAATTTCAAAGGTTTTCGTTCTTTCCTTTTTAATCTTCCCTATGAAATAGCTTTCAAGATGGCCTATATTACAGGCTGTTACTTTTTTGATCTAGAGTTTTGTATGCACAGTTCACAATTAAGCTGAAGGCATAATTTAACATGGCTTTCCATCCCAATAGATTCAGCAACCTAAATAAAATTGAAAGTTTCAAATAACTTTGAAAAAAGTATGGTCCAGGTTTACCGTTATATGTGTTCACCAGTGGGACAAATAGGGCACACCCAGTTTAAGGTCCTAGTTTCAATACTGTGTATGAGCTACTTAAGAAATGTGATTGCCTCCTGCATCATGAATGATCCCTCATAATCTCTCTGCAATATTAGAGCTTGAGTAGCACATCATTGAGGCGAAGCCTCGCGTATCTGGCAGATCCTCCACAGGGCCAGCTACAGCTAAGGTTTACAAAATGGTCTCAATTATAATTCCATTTCACATAGTCATAACTTTTGGAAGCATTTATATCTCAGGATGATGTCTTTCAGAATTGACTAAACGTTCTGCTTCAACTTTCTTTGAATTTTAACCACACTTATAAGCCCCTACAGAAAAGGGCTTAAGCAGGAGACCAAGTACGTTAGGCAGAAATAGCATCTGTTTTTTTGTGGTTTTTTTTTACTTGTCTTAATTCCACTAAGTTAGGAATATTTTTTAAATTGTTTAGTAAGCAAGCTCATTTAAAGAAAATAAACTAAATTTTCAGTTATGCATTTAATACTAAATGCTGGGACTACACAAATCCTTGGCAAAACTCCCACTTCAGTGGGCATGTGATTTGGCCTGAAAGGAGGGTTATCTATGCATGTCTAGGTAAATAAGTGTATATCTATCACCTGAGATTATTTTATATCTTTCCTGCTGGAATCAACAGATTTCTCATCGTACACTGATGATCTCCAGCTTCTCTTCTCCATCTTGTTTTTCAGTTTAAACACAAGATAGGAAAGAAATTAACTGCAGAAAGGATACATAGGATGCAAATTTTATAAGAGACCACTGTTTGCTCTGCTTATATGGCATCCAGCAGAATAGAATCCTTGACAATTAATTAGGCTCTTAGGTGCTTAAATAATACAAATAATTAACAGTAATGCCATCTTAATGCCGAGTTAAGGTATTTCATTAAAAAGTTAACATTGTTCCACGAGTGTTAATCGAGCTGTCTTACACATTTTCTTCTCTCTCTTGCCAATTTAAATTTAATTCATTATTCTTCTCTATTAGCATACAACCATTGCATACATTAGGCATACAAAATGTTCACTTATTGCTGCTTGAGTGATTTTAATTTTCAGATTTCCTTGAGCGTTTTTGCACGGCTACTGCAACACAGCGCTAACTCTCACTCCTTCTCCTTAAATTCTGTCATTTTTCTGTTGCGCCCATTTTCTGTTGTTCACCATAAATTCTGCAATCTCTTTGTGTGTTTTTACACATTTTCACTCGCTTACCATATGTGATATAATATAAAGTTAGAAAGTGATAAGGGGATCGGGGGAGGGGGCTGTGTAAATCTTGTGAACAGTTTAAACAGAAAAGCGTGTGCTTTAATCTAACTAGTGGGGATAGCCGCCTGTGATCAGATAATGCCTCAAAGGCAAAACTCTAGCCTCAAGTTGCAACATGCAGGTCCTGTGAGCTCTGACTCAAAACACTTCAAAAACAAAGAGGAGGGCTAAGAAAAATTAAAACCACAAGCTTGTTACTTGTTACACGGCTGAAAAGGCAGTAGAGATGGAGGTGGCTCCTTCAATAATTCATTTGTATGCTGCTGCTGTCATGTTTTTACAAACTATTGTCACATTTTTGTCACGTGTCATATTTGACAGCAGACCATAAACCAAGAATTCTGTTAAATAAGTGATTCTCACTCAGGCATTAGCCCTGGCAGACACCTGCTGGGAGAAATAATGAAACCTCCATTTTGCAATCATCCACATTTTACTGCTTATTCCTAACACTTAATGGTTGTTAAATGTCAGCAAGTCACTGCAAATTTGTGATTTTAAGTGTCTGAGTACCCAAATAGAAGTCAGTTCCAAGATATTTTCTTTCCCCCTTGGTTAAATGCTTTTAAAGGAAGAGGGGGAAAATATTTGTATTCAAGCTTGGCGGCATTGCAACCTGTTTGGAAAACATCTTTGGTAAGGTCCAAAATACATTCTGAGGCACTTAAACTGATGCTATCGATACCTGCATTTGCACTATGTCAAAAATAAACAGCAGGGAAATAAGAAGACCCTGAAATCTGGAGACCAAGACCCCACATAACATTTTTTTTTCCCCTGGGTGAAATAAAGAGCTGGCAGGAGGGAGGTGGCACAGTCTCCCGGAAAAACTCTCCAACAAGTTACCTGCATCATGCCTGACCAATGGATAGAGAGAGATCCAGTGTTCTGCAGTGTTATTTCAACAGGGGTTCGGTTAAGCATAAAGGCAAAATGAGCGTAAAGTTGCATATGGACGCTAACAAGCAGCATCAAAAGGCCAATGAAACCACAGCCCTTACCTATGAGTGGGAGTTCGTCCATGGTAATGCCCTGAGATTTGAGGTGCTTCTTGATACAGGCCAGTCGCTGCACGTTGGGTCCCCAGCGCCTGCCTAGCTTGTGTATGTGCTGAATCTGTGTCACAAACCGCATTTCATCGTTTAGCTTGCACTCAGGTCTCCAGTCTGGAGGAGGAATCACCCTGCACATCCCATACTTCTCTACCTGAGCTCGGACTGACTCAATGTATATCAGTGGGTCATGAAATTCCTTGGTGGAGGGCTTAAGGATGGGAATCTCCCCCAGCATCCCCCACCCAGACTTACTACTGCCCTTTTCGTGCTTTCCCATTGAGTCTTGTGGCTTGTGCAAGGACTCTGCTTGAGAGGTAGAACGATTTTCACAGGAGGCATTTTCAGATTTGCCATGTGCTTGTTTCCCTGGCGTACTCTTTCCAGCAGTGGCTCTTTTCGGCCTATTTCTTTCCAAACTCTTCTCTGGCACTTCCTTTTTAAGATGTCCATTCAGCAAAGGCTTTTCTATGGCTGCCTTTTTGCTGGCAGCTTCTGCCAAGTTGACGGCCCCTTTCATTCTCTTGGTGGGCGACTGTATTTTGTCTATGTGGTTCATCTCTTCCAGCCTCCTCTTCGAATTGCGCAGACCCTCCCTTAACTGTCTCCCCACCTCCTTAGTGCATGTCTTTTGGTTCAACTTGCCATTGACTTTTACACCATTAACAGCGGTATTGTTAGACTTGGATGCTCCAAGGGATAGCACCTGTTTGCGGGTTTTTGCATTGCTACTTTCTATTTTCCCTGAGATTGTGTGGTTGACAGGTGAACTGGGTTTGTGGTGATTTAGTTTGGTTTCCTTGACCAGTTCTTTCTTGGCTTTGGTGTACGTGACAGTTCCCTTTGTCACTGTTGCAGTGTACTTCACAGTTTTGGACGGTGAAGGTCTAACTTCTCTCATCTTTTTGGCACTGGCTGCATTTGCACTCGGAGATGACATTCGAGTGATCCCATTGACTTTAGAAACCTGCGATGCCAGGAGTGTTGCACAGGAAGCAGAAGGAAGGAAACAGAAAACAGAAAAGTAAATTAATAATGTTACCATTCAGCCACAGTGTCCCAGTCGCTGGACAACCATATTCTGCAGTCATGACTCTTGGCCCCTTCGTACAATCTTCATATAATGGTTTTCACCCAGGCAAGACAAGGGACTGGGCATTTATAATAAACAAAAAATATATATATAAGTATTATTTTTAAAAATGAACCAAAAAGACCCCAGAAAGCTAATTTTGCTTTCGGAAGGTACAAAGCCTCTGGCATTAAGAAGGTTGAGGTCCCTTGCTTGCACTGCCCCCTTCCTTGTCTACCAGAAAGCCTGTTATGGCATCACAAAACACAGCTAGTCTGATTTACAAACTAATACTTTTATTACTTCTTTTTCTGGCCCTCAGACACTCTCTCTCTCCCACCCAACTTCCCTTAAGCACACACACAGTTTACTACTTCTTAGCAGACAAACTAGCCAGTTTGCAACCTACCCTAACTGGAATGGGCGTATTTTGCAAAAAAAAAACAAACCCCACACTGAGATTCAAACCTACCTCTTGTCTGTAAATACATATATATATATAAAAAAGATATATTCAACACATTATGCACCAAACGGATCAGGACAGCCATGAAGGATCCAGTCTGTCATACATATTAAATCTTGGGAGGTATCTTGTTGATGAAGTCATTAATTTGAAATAAAAATGTATGCAGTAGTTCAGTGCATTTTTTTAAAGTTTCATATCTGGGCAGTTTTGCTGACACACTTTTTATTTGACACACATTCATGACTTATGTGCTATTGCAACCTAGAATTGCTGGAATCTGCTGCTTTCTGTAGCACATTTAAATCCAGCTATGAAACTAAAGTTTGTGTTTTAACCATAAGACAGGTTAAACACCAAAAGTAACCCTCAGCTTTGAAGGGAATTGCATGGGTCAGCACTGCCGAAGCTAAGCTCCACTACTAAGAAAATGAAGTTCAAGTTTGAACCTCAAACAAATTCTAGCATTTAAACAAGATTAAACATAGTTTTTGCACGTCCTTAAACTACTGTGAGTGCAGAAAACATATCCAAAAACCAGGAATATTGATAAAAATGCTCAAAGTAAAAGCATACAGTACTGTTATGGTCTTGCATTAAGTGACTTGTAGAAGTGGAACCTGGGGATTCTGTGTACACACAGACACATACACTTATCAACACATTTACTGTGCTTTTGGTTTTTTTCGTCTGTGCTCCAGAAGCTGGAGTAATACCCTTTTAAAACCCACACATATTCTTGTCCTTCCTGTGTTTCCCAGGTAGAAACACGGTTAGGAAAATCCAGTTAACTGATAACATGAGTTTTTACCTGAGCTTTCCAGGTAAAAATCTTGGAAGCAAACATTTGCAAACAGAGTTGTATTTACCCATTTTCCTTGAAGTTTAGGCAGCGCTCTGTATTTGAAATGGAGGCCTATGTTTGACTTTTGCAGAACTGTTTCAAGCCACAGAGCAGACACACAAGTAGAGAGCTGCTGAGACTTTGCTTCCTGCCTGCAGTAGTCAGAACAATCTCTGGTTTTATAAATAGTCAGAAACATCTTTTACAGATTTCATCTAGACTAATAGGGATGATTTGATTGAGAACTGTGAGGGGAATGTGATCGTGAAATGAGTTTTCAGTTCTAAGATGTGACAATAGTACAGAAAGGACAACTGTCTTAAAAAACAAAACAAAAGCCAAAACAACCCACCTGCAAAAAACCCAAACCAAAGCAATTCCCCCTCAGAGGAGTGGCACAAAGCACAAGCCATTAAGCCTGTTCACAGTTTTCTAATGACTGGAAAATTAGAAAATAATCACAGTAAAAGGTTGAAACACAAGTATGTGACTACGAGCAACCACATAGGACCAGCAAAAGCTTTCATGAGTAAAATGAGAAATGCCAAGGAGCAAAAGAAACTTTAGTTAGCAAGGGACACAAAGCGAAAGAGAAAAAAAATTATGAACACCTTAAAAATACAAAGATGACAACATCAGAGATCAACCACCAGGATGGAAAACAAATGCAACAGTTTGCCTAAAGTGTTTGTGCTTCTTTTGCATTAGCTTTCACAGAAAGTACCAGTGACTGAATACTTACCAGATAATAACATAACCAATTTCAGCAAAAGAGCTAGGAAGGCAACCCCAGCAAGCTAAAGAGTACCTAGGTGATTTAGAACATGGCTCTAGGAGAGAGCATAAGGGCAGGCATCTAACCTAACTTCAAACCCTAAAATCACTCTGGAACAAATCATCAAACAGTTAATTTGTAAACTCACAAATGATAAATAAAATAATGTTAATAAAAAAAAGTTAAACACTCCACCCCAAAAAAACCTACAACCACCCATAGTTTTGCCAAAATCAAGCTAAGTTAATCATCTTCTGACAGACACCTGGCTGAGCAGGCAAAGAAGCACCTCCTCTTTTGTAGGGCTCCAGTCACTGTCCCACATGATGTTCCATCAAACAAACTCCTGAGACACATCCTAGATATAATTACTCTAAAGTGGTTTCACAAGAGATAAAAGAAAGTCATCCTCAAGATAAGTTATCATTGTCATAGTTCACTTCCATCTTGGGAGGGCATTTCAGGTGACTTTCCAAAGGGACTTGTCTTGGCCTTGGTTCTACCAAGTACTTACATCAGTAACTTGGATTATTGTAAAATTTGTTAGTGATACACCTGGAAGGAGCTCTGGAGACAAGGTCAAATGTCAAAGATAATCTTGAAAAACTTCTTTCAGAACATTTCTACAATAAGAGGAAGTGCTGTTTTTAGGAAAGACAAGTCAAATACATGTAGGGGAAAAATAACATTTGGGGACCATTTTGAACTGCAAAACATGACAGTGGTACAAAGCACACAAATCTCTTTCTGAGACCTATTAGAAAAATGCCAAAAACAAGGGACAGAAGCACAGGCTGGATCCAGCATTTGTCCCATGCTGTGAGAAAATTTAGACAGAAGAGCAAGTCTAGAAGAGCACAAAGTGCTCAGATATTTCAAAAATGCAATCTTTACGGAAAAGCCAAGGAAGCTGGGCTTGGTCAGTCTAAAAGAGATTACAAAAGGACAACTCTGTAGTGGTTTTCCAATGCACAAGGATTACCTCTGAAAGAATACAGTAAATGGTCTTTCCATGTCCACTGTGAAAAGTGAGGGGAAAAAACCTTTAATTGTGTGCAAAGATGATCTGAGGCACATCTAGGAAAACTTTCTAATGAGTAGAAAAGGAAAATTCTAGAAGAAGCTGCCAATGCATGTTGTGGAGTCTCCATTATGTGAGGTTTTCCAGAAGGTTTCAAGGAGGCCATAGCTACGTTACTGTGCTGTCAGGCACAGTCAAGACAACACCTCAGAGTGAGCAGTCTGCCTGTATGGAGGTACCTTGTCAGTCCAGTTTTCCTATGAATTTTTTTTAAGAAGTTGTGAACAGAAGCCTGAAGGGCTACCTGGGACACTCCTTCAGTAAGAGATGGTGACATAGGGCCTGAGAACAAAACACAGACATGGAGAAAGGCAGGATCCTTACAGCTCCTCCTCTTCAAAGGAAAACATGCAATCAGCACCACCAGCTTTAGGCCAGAAATTAAAAACTGCCAAGATACAAACCTCTGGAAAACTGAATTAATTAAGGAAACAGCAACTTATCACAATTGCTTAGAGTTGTTAGAATACCTCCACACAACAAAAGCTTAGATCTCTCAGGACCAAATCTTGAACTGAACAGGTACACAGGCTTCTGCCCATCTAACCTCCAATCCTAGACTATAAGCACACTATTTTAAGTTTTTATTCAAACTTAGTGACATTATTCCAATGACACACAGGTCCTAAAGTAGAGAACACTTGGCTTTGAGAATATAAGGAATTAACGTACTTCTTTCTGTCTGCTAACTAAGGAGACCCCACAAGAAAGAGACACTGCTGAAAACTTCCTCATGACCATCAGCTTTCCAGAGCAGACACGACAAATACTTCTCCCTCTTCCCACGCCAAATGCCCGCAGACATCTAGAATGTTTTCAGAGAGGAGAGCATAATGCTTAAGATACAGCAGTAATATATAGACCAGAACAGACCACACTTCTAACAGGAATAGGCTGCAGCAAATGTCTTCCAGCTGGAAACAAGTGGAACAAACAACTTATTCCATCAAAGCAATAGGTGGATTCAGGATTTCACATTGACAAATGTGAAATTCTGGCTGGTCGGTCATCACCTACACATTCCTGGTCTGTACTTGTCTCTGAGGACCCATCAGATGATTGGAACCAAAAGAAACAAGAAATTGTGGTAGGCATTTCCTTACCTTTCTACTGTTGATATGTCTCCCCCCAAACCAAACATACACACACAGAGTCAGCCTAAAAAATTGGCCACACTGACAGGTGCGCAGGTTCACCAAATGGGGGTCTATGCCACAGCTCCATCCCGAGGCAGTGCTTACACTGAGCACATAAGAAAGAAGTCAATTTAATTCAAATAGTAACAAAGTGATTGACATCAGCCTTACATGACTCAAAATCTTGAGATAAAAGTGAAACTAGGGATATGAATAATCTTATTTTTGCTTTTCAGCTATGTTCTCAGTTTTGCTGACATATATTTGTCTTCAGACCACTCTTTTCTCCATTTTACTGAACACTTGCCTTGTAGTAAAATGCAATTCAATAGATTTAAATTTTTTTTTATCTTTTAAAAGGCAAATGGGATCAGTACATGGTCTTGCAGGAATGCGTTTGTTGGATTTGTGCTGGTTTAAATACACACCTCTGCATAGCACCTAGGATCCATCCTCCAGACACACACACACACAAAATAAAGCCAACAAACCACTTGTTAGATAACAAACACAGTAATAACAGCAACATTAGCAATACCAACAACAGTTTTGATCCCAAACAAATTCAAGGTATGCAACTGATCTCGAATTCATTCATAAAAACACTTGTGTGTTGATATTTTTGCAGAACTAAATTACCATGTTAGGCCAAGAGAGGGCCCCATTGAACTACATTTCCTTTGCTCACAACCCCTTTGAAGTACGGGATTGGGGAAGATGGATACGGAAGACGAAAGAGGGAACATGTGACAAGTGCAAGTGCACACCAGAAAAGGAAAGAAAGAATGAGAGGAAAAAAGAAAATCTCGGGTAGTTTCTAGTGTTCTGTCTTTATTTTCTGTAAGACTGAAAATACCAGAACCACATAAATAAACCACGTAAATGCGTGTGAACAAGGAGCAAAAACATACTGAATGACAGAAAACATGTGGCTGGCACCCTGGGAAAACAACTCTCCTTTTGGAAAATACTGAAAACGCCAACAAAGACTCAGGACAAGGGCAGGAAATTTAGCAATGTCACAGGTAAGTCTAAGGTTTTGCACAAAGCTAAGTCTTTCTATGAGGTTAAATAGATAATCCACCTTTAATTGGTTACAACCACATTTTAATTAAAATGGGTAAGAAAGTACTTATGTACTTACTGTATTTCAATGCCTAATCTTTTTCTAAAAGAAAAAAAAAGATCATCATCTGAACTTACAGCCCCCTTATTTTCTGGAGCTTGAGGGCCATGCTGTGTGAGGTGCCTATGCGGCATGACTGTTGCGCTGCACTGCTTTAGAATTTCTCTCCATTTTGCGTAGCGTGACTGAAAACATATAATACTCTGTGAAGCAAAACACCCTTGGATGTTGGACAAAGTTCTTGTATGCCTTCTCGGAACTACCATCACCAGAGACGGCAATGGATTTTCAGAAGAATTTCAACCATTCATACATTGATGATACAACTATAAAGCATTTCATGCAAGCGTTACAATGAGTTAAAATAATTAAGTATGAAGTGGATCTTGCACTTTGGAAAACTTGTTCAACATTAAGAGCTCATAGCAGAGCATGTCACAGCAAGGACCATGGGATGCTGGTAGTCACCAAAAAGAAAGCCTAAAGGAGGGAAAAGGTGGCAGGCATTCAAGCTGATGACTAGATAATCAAAAATTGCCGTGGGAGTATAAAGAATGGAAGTCTTACAAAGATACAGAGAAAGACACTGTAGGTAGCCTTCAGAATCTCCAATTTGATTTAGAAGGTAATACAAATCCAGTGGAGGCATTTCAGGAGAAGCTAAATACCACAGGGCATGCAAGATTTCCTCAGCAAAAGCTCCACTGTTTTTCTTTTTGCCATTTTTCATTTCCAAACCTATGACTAAGAGGTGCCATTTAAGGCCTTCATAGCCCTGTAAGATGGGTATTCTAGCTCAAATTAAGTCCCAGACTACTTAGAAGAAAAATCTTTAGACACCAGCAAATAATGAATGTCTCTAGTTTCTGTACTGCATTGACCTAGCGTGGGTACCCTTCTAACCAACCAAGGCCTAGACCCAAAAGGGACACTGACCAGGGATTTTTAAAGTCTTTTATAAAAAACTTATTTGACACTTGCTATTTTAGGATAACACCATTCACATGCACCAGAAGATTGGTCTGCTAAACTTCCACACCCAAATACAAGTCAGGCTGAGACAAACCTTGCCGGATTTTTTTTGCTAGTTTTCATTCGGGTAACATGAAAGTCTGAATTTCTCCCCACCTGGTACATCCACTGTGAAGGAGGCAATATGTTAAAGCACATTCTTTATGCATCAGGAAAAACGTTTTTCCTGGACTCCAAGATTTGTGTTGCCCACATGCAATACAAGATACCTGAGTGATGAGTGTAACGTCAGCTTCTCTACAATGCCAGTGAGCCTCTAAGATAACCTGAGCAGACAAGCCATACACAAAAGGAGTTCAGTTTTCCACGTGCTGCCAGCCTTGGCACTGTCAGCAGAGAGGCCAACAAGAGTGCCAGTCAGAAAGGTTTAATAAATAGTGATATGAACTTGACTCTTTCATATGTATACACTGGATAATATCAAGATAGGGTTGTAAAGTATGCTTTATCATACTGACTTTCCATGTATGTATCACTTTTCTTTTTTCCTTCTTTCTCTCTTTCTCTCCTTTTCACTGAAAATTAACTCCCTGCTGTCTCCAGAGCATGCTTTTAAGGATTGCTGTGTTTGCGCGACACCAGGTAGTGGAAAAATGGAGCTAGCACCTTAAAAGTCTATTCCCCATGTGTCCACAGCAATTCATTACCTGTTTCCTTAAGTCCTGAGCCGATCTATGAAGAGTGTGGTGGTTGTTAGCAGTGAGCCCTTTCGTAGAGGAGCCAGTGTTTGTAGTAGGATGGTGATTAGCAGCAGCCTGGTCTTTTCGGCTCTCAGCCTTATGTTCACTGTTCCTTTCCTTCCCTGGTGTGGCCTCTTTGCTTTTGTGTTTCTGAGCAGGTTCTTTCTCCTTCGATGATTTGCTGGACCCATTGAAAACTGAGAAAGAGAGAAAAATCAGACTATTAAGGGGGAAAAAAAAAGGAGAAGAAAATCCCTACAAAAACGTACAAGACCAAACTCTTCATTCAATACAACCCAAGCTCCTCTACTGTCAGTGTTGGATATTTAATGAGTGTCTTATTATATCTAAAGTAAAATCAATACAGAAATAGAAGCACTATTTTGCATATTTTTTATATGAACAGATTTCCTTTGCTTGTTAACACACATTTATCTTCAATATCCAAATTAAAACATACAAGGTCTCTTACTGTTTTGATTGACCTAAATTTAGACTTATCAATTTCATTTTTATTTATGACAGCTTTAATTAACTTTTTGCTGTAACAGTGATGGAATTCTAAACATAACTTGAACAGAAAAAAAAGATATTTTTACATTAATGTAAAAGAAATTAAATGTTCCATGAAAAAAGCACGTTTTGTTTTCATCGGTATCCAGACTGATGAACCAAACTGACAGCAGTTTGCCTATATCAGACAAGCTGCAAATAGAAAAAGGTACTTTTGCAAAGAAAGGAAAATAATAAAACCATTTTGGAACATGTCATATAAAGTAATGCTGGGATCTATGCTGAGTGCCCTAGCCTTCTGCTGAAGTGAAGGGATAAAGCACAGAACAGAAACCATATTTTTAATACAATAAATATTATGCAAATGAATGCAAGTGTATCTCAGCAAGTTTTACTCCTTTCCCTCAGCTGAATTTACTTAAGAACAGTCACTGCTCTTTTGTTGTCAGGGCACACAAAAAGCTAAGGTTAAAAAAACTTCATGTCGCATTTCTCTGGTTTTTTCTTAATAAAAAATGTGGTGAATTTATGTCAGTGCTGCCCCCTCTTCAATGAAGTACTTGACAGAGGTCCATGAATCTTGTGATCCAACACCCAAAATGGCAAGTGCCCTCCTGCCTTCTCTACCCATCTTGGTTTTTACTCCTGCCTTTTGTGCCATGGTTTAGGAAAGGATGCAAGTAAAATTCATAAATACTTAATGGCACATCTAAAAATCATATTACACACAACACACCCCATCTGTTTGGGAATATTAGCTAAATGAATTCAGTTACTGTTTTCTTGCAAAAATAAAGCCTTCTTTCATCACTAAACATAATATACCTTGGATACATACCCTTTAATCTAAACTGTGAAGGTTAGTTTTCTCTACAGATGTCCTGCAGTATTGCAGTAGTAGCAGCAGTAACAGTAGTAACAATAACCAACCAGCAATCCTGCTGGACAGAAGAGGGGCATCTAATGTGCTTTCGAGAAGACACCTACTTCCAAACTGTCCCAACCAGTTATCCAGCTACCACACCTCCAAAAGCTGAAACTCCAGCAAGATACTGACAAATTTGTTATTCAGGTCATTTATATTCAATTGGTGAAAAGTGTTGGAACAGATTATGTGAAAAATAAGAAATTGCAATTGCTCTTCCTTCTCTCTTACTTCCCCTTTCCATAAATTGAGAAAGAATGAGAGAAAAGCCATTGACAATGAAGTCACTGCAAATTCCCCCGTGTCTCTGTCACTCCTGAGCTCAAGAGCAACTGGCGCTGCCCCAGCCAGCCAAGGATTTCTCAGTGATTTTAACGAAAGTCATGTAACCTCCATGTCTCATTTCGGGTGATGGAACCGATCATAATTGACTATAATTGAACTCTTGGGGAGTTCATGGCAATACATTTGCCCTCCTTTGTAAGGAGTTCTCACATCAGATGTAAGGCGCTGCAGATGCATGAAGCACGACTATTTATTTTTAATAAGACATAGCAGAAACAACTGATGGCAGCTTTGTTAATATGTATTTTATCACTGCAAGGGATATTTCACTTTGGAGGGAACAACTTGTGTATATTGACCTGCTCATACGGAAACGTTAAGTCAGAGACATTAGTTTTCTAATTCAGTTGCCACTTTATAAACTGAAAATTACTGAAACATAAAACACAGCCAAAAAGCCAAACTGTGCACTTTTATGGTTCACCAAAAAAAACCCAAAACAGCGAACATGAGACAAGGTATATTTTATATGCAACAGCTCATTAATTTTAAGTGTCGTGGGAACCCTGCCAATTTTGCCCTCTGAGTAATTATCTTTTGTCTTAATTTGTAAGATTCTTGAAAGGGGGAAGAGAGAAATGGCAGAGAAAAAAATGTTCAGTCTCACAGGAAAAGCTTAAAAAGCTTAAAGCCTGAAAACACAATAAAAAGGGAGAAATAAAGATGCAAAACAGTCCTAGTCAGCCTGTCTCTAGTTAAACAGTAGATGGTATCAGTTTCTATAAAAAACAGTGTTTATTTCTTCCAACACCTAGAATATTTTTATATCCAGATAGATAAGTATAAAAACCTTTCTGCAATAATAAGTTCTATAAAATCCACAAAAATATTATGTGAACCAGTATGAAAACATGAGCTTGATTAATTGCAAAACACTATCACAAACCAAGCATTTAAATGGGTCTGGGAGGGAGGGGGACAAATGTCCACTGGATTATGATTTTGCTTCCATATGAGTAAAAAGTTTTAGAAGTTAAAGACTTAGAAAGTACAATACAGGGCTAAACTCTGGCCCAAAGAACTAGCAAGATAGTTCAGTGAAAATATGAAATCATCAGGAAGGACCAAAAAGCCCCTTAAGAAATCTCATTGAAGAATACTTGATAATAAGACTGAAATACTCGCTTCTCAAAGGAAAGAAAACAATAAACCCAAATAAACCCAAAATTCTGCATTAAATATTACGGAGACCAAATCTGATTCAACAATAAAATTATTAGCAATCCTTTTGTGTCTGTATATGAAGCTTTATGTCTCCTTTATGTCTGACAGCTCTTCAATATTTCTGGCATTCAGAAAAGCAGAAAAGGTGTCCCTTATGCTTTACTAAGCCTAGACGTAGACATGTCCCAGCTACAATCTCCCATCCTAGAAATAACTCTGACAAGCACAATATCCAAATTCTGCTCCTTGTTGTTTTTTTCCTCATGAAAGAGTAGTCAATAAAGGTTTTATCCTTAAAGCAATTATTTCATTAAAAATCAGAAAGACAGAAAAATGCTCAATACACATGAGTGACAAAATTTACATTATTAAAGCAGAACTCTTTTGTAATCTTGAATTATGATTATTTTATGCTACCTTAATCAGCTCAATATTTCCAGAACAGCTTTCAGTTAAAGGTAAGAGCGTTACCAACAAATAATTAAAAGTGCAAGTAAATTATTAGTGTTCACACACTTTAAATAGAATAAATGGATATCCTTTTATCCATGTCTATCTGAATGCTTATTCTCAAAATACCATGTACTCCAAAGCAGTTATTGTTATTATTAAGCTGAAACAATAAGAGTCCCAGAGTGAAACAGACCCACAAAAGACTTGTGTGTCTTTTGGTTAGCAGTGATGATCAAATGCAAAGAACCTGAACCACTACATTCAAAACTCTCAAGCACTGGGTGTTTTTAAACCACTGATATAATTTATGGCAGCAGAACAAAACCTTATGGCAGGCATGATCCCAACGGATGTATCACAGTGCTCTGCATCAGGGGAACTGGACCCTGAGCACCAATATTCACCCAGGATCCCACAGAGGGATTTTGAGGTATCTCATTTGAAGCTGTGATAAAGAATCCCTAGGCAAACCAATGCAAACCGTGCACGTACTAGGTGCAGCCATAATAATGGCTTAAAAAAAGATGTTCAATCAAGCCATAGATGTGCTCAATTATTACAGAGAAACTACACATTTACTACAAAATTGACACTGAAATGAGCTATAAACATTTCTTGTGTTTTCAGCAATTTTCTGAAGTATTCCTACAAGTGAATTTGCACACAAATATTTTATAGAATACATCCAGCCATTCAGAAGCCAATTTATAATACATACAATAATCAGGCTTTCATTGTGTAAGCAGCAGAATTACTGGACTGGGTTCAGCCAACAGCTGACTTTCTCTCCCAGGCAAAAAACTCCCAGGACAAAGCTTTCTCTCCCAGGCCCTCCTGGCGTTTATTCCTGCACCAGGTATGCTTTATACTTGAAATAAGGGGGGGACTCTGTTATCAGAGTATTGAGGTATGAACCCTTTTGTTTTGTAACAGTGCCTGGAAGATAAATGCATGGTCTGTACACATACACATGTGCCGCGTAAAGCGAGTAATTGCACATTCATAAAACTATCCAAAACAAAAAGGGAAGATAAGAGTGAAAGGGAGAAGTTTTGTTTTTAGTAGGGAGCCTTGCCAATATTGTGAACCCGAGCCAGATATTCCAATGCAAACCTCATGTTGCTACATAGATCATGTTTGAGAAGAGACGTAATATTAATCAACTTTCTGGCATTAAGTATCCGTTACTGTACAAAAAACATTCTTGCTCTGGCTTTAATTCAGTTTTAAGTCACTGTGAAAACATTTATGTGGCTCTCAAACTGCCTTAAAGGACCCAGGCAATAATTCTTTTTCCCTCCCAGAGGAACTAAAACAATGATCTACTTCCATAAAACAGAGTATTTTAATACTGCTGATTGTTTTCCTGAAGTGTTGGGTATGCTCAAACTTCTATAAACAATTTCCAGAGATAGAAGCTGTCTTCTGGAGCCCCCCAATGTGATCTACCTACTTGGGGTCAGTGGCAAAGGTGTATTTCTGGAGAAAAGGACACCACAACATCGTATGAAAATGTGTGGTACCACTTCCCACACTTCTCCATCCCTCACCGAATGCTATGCAATCTGTCAGTAGACAACTCTGCAACAAAACTTCAATGGCTACAGAGGTCAAAACAGGAGAACCATGGCAGATAACACTGAATTTCTTCTTGATGCTATCAATAACACAGCTCAAAAGCCTAAGCGTACAGAATACATTCCATATCAAGTGTCTTGTCTTAGCACAAATTCATTACTCTCCTAACCATTATGACACAAACAACATGAAAAGGGTCACTTGCTAAGCAGCAAGTCCATACAAGAAGTGTCTATCTGTTATCGCGAGTCTCTCACCAGGATAACAATTCAACTTTTTTGAGCGACTTCCAGCTCCTCTATTCTTCTCCACAGGTCATACATCTAGCTACTGAAAATCCGCAAATCCCCAAATGTGTTGTGCCTGATTAGCATATTTGAATATGTAAATTACCACAAAAACGGGTAATTTTCATGTTACATATTTTTGCAGAAAAATTAAATGTGCAAAAATGTTTATTGCAACAATTACTGGTTCCATGGTATTTCAACAAAAGGCTGTAAATCATCAAAATAATTGCCTACCCATTAACTATTGTAGCATCTGCCTGAAATTTTATCATTCTGCATTTTAGCTGGGTGCAAAAAATATCTTTCTTTTAGATATTTACCTCTCTTCAGCATTAATTTTACTAAAAAGATGTATATGCCTAGACTCTGCATTATTATACCCACCCCCCAAAATCAAATTTAGTTAAAAGCAAGACTAAATAAAGAATTGCAACCACGCATTAGAATTTTCTCCCAACATACTCAAACAATAACGTATGTAAAAGATATGTCATTTAAGCCCAAGATATACAAACACTGCATTGAACTATAACCTGAAGTAAGAAAAAAAACCCAAACAAACTATCCAAGGTCTTTTCCTGCATCATCTTTGTTACTACACATACATGTATGGAAATTACTCTGTTAAATTATCCATTGCAAACTGAGAAGCGAAACATTCTGTGTTTCTGGTAAGCAAGGAAGACGGCACTAAAGAAGAGTATAGTATTTCTAGCAATGCCTGCTTACTAGGCACTACTGCCAGATCTGTTTTGAAATCTGAGCACCAAGAAAAAAAAAGTGTCTGTACGATTTTCTCCCCTGCTCATTTCAGGCAAAAGGCATGCAAAGCAGTTTTCATCTAACCACATCAACAAAACATGGCAGTAACCATTTCTGACCCAGCAGGTCTTCTGACACACTGGAGCTGCTTTGCTCCAGCTAAGGAAACAAGACTTTCCTTCATAAAGAAGTCTGGTTACAAATAATGATGGCTAACTCCATTTTCCTAAATGTAAATTAGAACTTAATTGTCCATCTCAGGCATCCGAAGACAAACATTGCCAGGTATGCCGTCCCAGTTGTGCACTTCTCTCCACCTTTGAACTGCTGTGTTGGCATAAAAAATACCTAATCCCACAATCATCCCTCTTGAGGAAATTAGCCAACCCTCTTAGAGAGCTGTAGACTGCTGTGTGCACTCTCAAAGTTGCCTACGCAATTGCATCTGTGTATGCTGCTCCTCCTGAGGCCCTTTTCCAGTCCACAAGCCCTTTCAAGCAGACCAATGCCTATCCCCTTTTGCTCTTGTGATGAGACTGATAACCCAATAACTCCCCAGTTGCATCTTCTAGCTCCCTATCCCAGCCTGCCTAACCAAATTCTTGGCACCTGCAAACATTTTCCTTCAGGAGCAAACCTGCAGAGAAAACCTTCCATTATGCCACAGAATGAAATCAAAGTAGGATTTATTTAGTCATGAGGAATTCAAAGAATTAAAGAAACAGAGACCTAAGCCTACCCTCTTACCTATAACTTGTAATTTCCTCCAAGCAGCGGGGAGATGTAATTTAGACCCGGTACCTCCCTGTCCCCCAGGGAAGCGGAGTACAGCTCGCTCATGGAGAACCTGCTTTCCCTGCACATTGTTCCACAGCAGCTGATGACTGATGCCTTCCTCCCTTTGCATAAGGTCAATTTTCTAATAGATCAATGTCTCTCCCATCTCCTCCTCTCTGTTGGCAAGATGCCCTGTCATCCAGGGTGTGGTTGAGAAGTTTCCCTCCACACCTGGCAGCTACTCTGAAAAAAAACCACATTGTTTAAGCCCAATGCTCCTGCCTGGCTTCCACCACTGAATTCCTTGTGTTCAAAGCTGTGTAATAGCCTCCAATAGACTGCTGGTCATTTGAGATGCATACAAAATAAGCATATCCATCTAAGGAGCACACAGGCATCCCGGGGCTGGCTGTTCTGGATCTAAACACCAAGAATTATGGGGTTCCTACAGCCACACTCAAAAGGGTCAGTAACAGGCCTGCAATTACAAGGCAGTCATCCGAACCTCTGCTCCATCTGGTGCAGCACCACATCATCCCTAATTTTGCACAAGTAACTTTTGAAATTCACTACGAACTTACTTATAAGGTCTGAAGTTAAAAGGAACTATATGCTTTTAAAAGACAAAATCCTTGACTGGAATAGCAAGAGGAATTTCTCTATTCCAACTAAATGTTTGTATGATTTCTTAGCTGGGAAAATATCTGTTTGAAGTCAGTAGAAGGAGACCAAGTGATTCAGGTCATTAGTTTCTGGCCTTTCATTATTTTAACTCCGCTATAAATCCTAACTCAGTTAAAATCATTCTAATTAGGACCAAAATTCTACTCAAGCTTCAAAAAGCTTCTAAAATCTCCACCTCCTCAGAAGACATATATAATTAAAAAGCAAAGTCCTCTGACAATTTTATTGCTGAATTTGTCAGAAAAGTTACAAATGGTATTTTGCAGAAGAGGTAAGACTAGGTAAGGTCCCAGGGTCTTCTCTGACCTGAATTATCTATGACATATACTGTGACATCGTACCTTAATCCATTAGCAAGTAAGAACAACCCACACATTTTACTCTACACTACAAGAAAACAGTTCTCTTGCAAACAAAACCTGACAGTCTTTAGACAATATCTTCTCTTAGTGATAATTATTCATTGTATGTTTAAGCATGCTGGGAAAGACATTAATAGGAAGAGATACACGCAGAACATCCCACACAACGTGAGACCCAGAACTAATAAAAATTTCTAACCAAGGCACAAAGCACCACTGATGACACGCAAGTCTTTATCTGCTGCTAACTTATCTTAATACGTGTTAGATCAGGCCGAATCAGCTGAAGTTTGGCAATGACACTAAACCAATTTTTAAGAGCACAGCTCTACCATTTTCCCTTGTTGCAACCACAGCAACATCTTAGAAAATGGTTTAACCACAAGACTATCACTGCCTGCACTAAGATATCACATGAAGGAAAGACTTGCACATTGCTACGTATGCCTTTTCCACACTCCCATGAATGGATAGGATAGGATAGGACAGGATAAATGCTTGTTTGACAGGAGAGTCAAACTTTTTACTTTGCTTTCTAACAGCTGGATAAGTGTGCAGCACATCAGAAGTGCTAAGAAAGGAGGAGTGTGTGCAGCACATCAAAAGTACTAATAAAAAGGCAGTTTCACACAACAATCTGACGCTTTAAATATAGGTAGGTAAGCAGTAAGGTTGAAAGGCAACAAGTCAGTTGAGCTAATTACTTCAATCTGTGCAACAAGCTATGCCATGTGTTCTATGTGCTGCTAATTCATACTTAGGCATTTTCGATTGAGTTAGCTGTCCAAAAGGTGGCTCAACAGGCTAGGTTACAACAAATAGTTTTTGTGTGCAACTCTAATAATGCCCCCTATTGGTGTGAGAAGAGGTTATTGACAAATTACTTCACCCAGGAAAGTTGTTTTGGCCACCATTTAGTACAAGGCAATCATTAGACACTGTCTAACAACATTAATCAAGCTCTGAACCTCTGTTGTACATCATAGCAAATGCTTAGCATTTTCAGGTCCAAAGTGCTTGACTACACATTGTATATTAGAAACAAAAGACTTTAATTCATTAAAAATAGACTCTCACGCTAGATTAAGTTCATTTGCTGCACCCGTCCCTGGTCTGCCTTTGCATGTGGTCTCATTTAAAACAGACACACATGAACCAGAACCTACTTTATTCACAGGAAACAAAAACAGTATTGGCTGTCAACCAAAATAACAGACACTGAAAAATGGGAATACCCCTGGGTAAGGAAATTCTAATTATTTTTTAAAAAAGACAACGACAAAGAAGAAGAAGCCGTCTTCTCTGGGAATTCCTGTTTCATCACCTTTGTAAAACATCTCACATTGTCTCCTAGGTCTTTTGCAGGTATATTAAAGCAGCAGCATTTATGCCTACTCTGATCTATATTGATAAAGATTCTGAAGCCATTAGATGGCTCATTAAGTTTGCCTTTTCTTACCCCCAATTAAGATTTCAGGTGTCTCATGGTTTTAAGCTAATTTCAAAGTTGCTGCCATCTGTGACATTTTCAAGGAACACGATTGGCTCCTTTTGTAATGATGTATCACATTTAAAACTCTAAGGCAGCAGTTCTGTTTCATGCAATCTCATTTTCCACATGTAGAGTTTTGTGCCTGTTATGGGGACCAGGGTGGGGGAAAGCAGGTATTTAGAAATCAACCCAAAGTGCCAAGTTTTGACCCATGGCTTTTACAGCTTTATAGATCAGCTGACAGTTGAAATGCTATTAGGCATAATGTCCCCTTGCACTTCTCCACAAATCATTCACAAAAAGAGAGATTTTAAGGTTGGGTGTGCAATAAAAACAGATTCAGACATAGTCATGAAAAACAATTTTGGTATATGTAACAAGGGCACCCTTTATAGAAAACTCCCTCTTGAAAGGCAGAGATAGGGACGAGCACTGTGAAGTAATTGGGATCTCTTCTTTACAGCAGAATGGCACAAAATAAATAAAAAAAAAAGCAGGTGCAGGTCACAACCATCTCTCAAAATGTTTGCTGTAGAGATATTTTTCTCTCAGTCCTCCTACTAAGAGGAGGAGAGCTGAATGGGCAGATACCAGAAGGAAAGATTTTCACGATAAACTAATACTGAGGAAGCGAATGGAGAACACAGGCTCCAATTTGAAATTATGCCAGGCTTAGAGGGCATGATTATCGTTATGATACAAAAGCTCTTGCTGGAAAGAGAACCACATCACACAAGACTTTGGCAGTATAGCATTATAGTAGCAGGCTCAGAAAATTTTCAGTGTGGTTTTTAGGTCTTCCATTTTACATTAGGTGATACCGCAACACACACAAATCCATTTATCAAGATACAGCACAAGGTCATTGTGACAGAAATACTGTGTAATAAATGCAGCTTTTCTTCATTTACAAAGAAAAAACTGGCTTGAAAAAGGTTCTTCCATAAAATCAATCAACAACATAAATGCAGTATCTTAACCTACAATTGTAGTATCAATACTGCATGTGAGAAATTGTTGCCCTGTCACACATTTTGATATTACTTTATGAATGCTTATATTCAACTTTGATAGAATAAAATAATTCTAGATTAAACATCTGTCTCAAAAAAGCCAGAGTGACTTTGTGTCTATACATATATATGTATACACAGTGTATATGTATATAACTCCTGTGTGTATGCATAGATATATATAAAAATATAATTCCAGCTCTGCAATTATAGTTCTGCCACAAACAAAGTTCAGATTGTCAGAAGAAATGGGTTAAAACAGGGGATACTAACTCTGCATCTCACTCTTTTCTCATAATGGCCTGTATCCTTTCTCACTCAGATCCAGAAGTATGGAAAAGGATGAAGCACATTCAACCCAAATTTCTTTACTAGGCAGTGCAGGAGAACAGCACTATTTGGGACCTACCTTGCCCATTTGGTACATGTTTATGCGTTTTTCCTTTCCTGGGGGTTGACTGGCATGATGATGAAGCATTGTTTGTGGCTGTTTTTGTGTCCTCTGTCTCCTCCTCCTCCTCTTCTTCATCCTCTTCATCCTGAGAGCTTCCAAAATATACCATGTTGCTGGGCAGGGCTGGAGAACCTGGTCATTATAAACAAATGGCTCATTAGCATCATTACATTCACCCACTGTACTAACCATATTGATCATAACCTAGTTTAGTGCTGTGCTTAGCAAGGGAAGAGGGAGACTCAAGAGATGGGAGGTCGCACTAATGCATGACTAACTGGAGGCATGTTATGTTTGTTTGTTATAAATTAATATTTATTAATTTCTACCAATAGGATATGTATGTGCTTGAAAAGCAGGGTGCCCCCCAAGCACATTATATTCATACTTTAGACAATCAAACAGCCTTGCTACAAGCCCTAATTAGTAGCTCTAAGTATTCAGAAAAGGACTAACGCACATGCTTAATTTCAACTGCGTGCTTAAGTGCCTTACTGAAGTCTTAATGTACAAACTTAGACGCTTACAGCTTTTCCAAACAGAGTAAAAAAGAGCAGTTACAAACCTGCACCCTGGTAATATTTTAAAGTTATTATTACATTAAAAAATTACTTCAAAACACTTGAAGACCTCTACACTATTGTACACAATGCTTTGCGGCATTCTGGTTCAGTTTTAAACAAAGAGAAAACCCGAGACATTAGGATGCTTAAATTGGCCTAGCAGGTCCCTGGCAAAGGACAGAAAATAGGAAAGGTCTCCTGATTCCCTCTTGAGGATGTTGCTCCTCATCTCTTGTTTACTTCCCACGAAGCTCCCCCTTAACCTGCCTTGCTTGTGAGAGTGTAAGATACAACATGCAATTCAGTGAGAGAGAAGTGAGGATTCACAAGCTTAACAACATGTCCTGGTTTGAGGTAAAACAGAACAGTAATTTTACATCGTAGCTAGGCCTCTTTTAACTCCCTGAAATGAACAGCAGAGAAAACTGCTCATTCTCAGAGCGATAAGACCAATGTTTGTACTTTATGCCAACAAACGGCAGGCAGAGAGGGCCTTATTTATACTTACTTATACAACCAGGGTCAGCTAAATTCATTATTTGCCTCATTGGAGGGTTGGAAACCAAAAAAGCATAAAGGGGTCACATCAGTGGGGAGGAGCAGGCAAGACAGGTGACCCAAACCTGACCAACAGGGTATTTCATCCCATATGCCCCATGCTCAGAAGCTGAGGGATCAAAGGGTCAGCTCTCTTTCTTCAATGGTCAACATGTGGAGAGGATTTTGTCTTTGATCCCAATCCATGTGTTCCTGACTCTAAAGCTGGAATACAGTTCCCATCTGTCAATGAGTCCAGTCTGGGACTTCCCCAGTGCCTGCCAGTGATGGCATCCTGGGAGCTTGATATGGTTTTGCATATATTGTATCTATCTCATTATTTCCTTTTTCTTCAGTATTTTTAATTTTTAATATTAATACTTCATTAAAGTAGTTTAGTTCATTCTAAACTTCTAAAT
>BJBW01010336.1:0-12811 GCA_004320125.1 Scolopax mira | reverse complement strand
TTCAAGAGAAGAGTTGACATGGTGCTCAGGGATATGGATTAGTAGTGGATTGGTGTTGTTTTGGGTGTGGTGTGGGGTTTGTGTGGGTTGGGGTTTTTTGTTCATTTGTGGGTTGTGTTTTTTTGGTGTGGGTTTTTTTGTTGTTTTTTTGGCGGGTTGTTTTGTTGGTTTTTTTCATTGGTTGGACTAGATGATCTTAAAAGGTCCCTTCCAACCTAGGTGATTCTTAGATAAAAAATTGGCTGAGTGCTGGGAAAGTATCTCATTCTGCCTGTCAAAATGTTGCAAAGGGAACCAAAAGGAAGGTGGTTGTTGACAGTAGGAAACAGCCCCCAAAGCTGTGGTATACAAGCTACTCCCTCATGTGGATCCCATGAGGCCAGCTGGGACAGAATTGGGAAATAGTATTCTCAGTTCTGGCTTCAGTGGCTTTTTCTGTTTTATAAAATTAAAAATGTTTTTTTCATTTTATGAAGCATTTCTGTCTGTTTTCCACAACCAACATAGAGGGGAAAGGATTTTTTTTTGTTTGTTTGTCTATTGCCTAACAGAAGTGACCGTAACAGGATTTATGAACCACTGTCTGTGTCCACTGAAACCCACCCAGAGTCACCAGCCGTATTTGGCTAGGCAGAGGAACGCTGCCTGGGATGGCTAAGCTGGAAACAAGCATCATGAGAAGGGAAAAACCCAACCAAATACAGCTGTTGGAATAACAAACCCTTCTGAAAACCACTCTCCCAAGTATGAATATTGAAACTGGTAACTGTTACCATGACCCTGACTTCAGTAACTGGGTACCAGACAAAAAAAGGGGGTGACAGAGGACTGGAAGAGAAACACTTTAAATATCCCACTAGAACTGAGTCTATTTCTTGCATTATCTTATCACTAGCTGTGCTTTTACCTCATGCAGATGCTCTTAATATTTCTGCATAATGAGGCTGAGACCACCTGATCAGATCAACACTATTATTCAGAAGACACAATACACAAATTGACTTTGTTTAATAATTTGGGGCTCTGATGGATTTTGGGGCAGTCAAATCTCACTGTGGTGCTGCCTGGCTGATTGCTGCTGCAGCACTCTCGTTTTGCAGATCCATAAACTAATCCATGGGGCAGCAAGTTAACTCAAAGTACCCATTTCCACTCCTGGAGGAGCACAAACTCCACTCTCCTCCAGCTAGAGAGGTGATAACTTCTGAAATTCAGGTACCTTGAATTATCATCACTGCAGCTACCTATATCACACTTTTAAGCACACATGTTTTCATGTTTTAGTCAAGAGGCATCCCCAAGAACACTTGCAAGTTAAAACCCATCCCTTTGAAATATTTTGGGAAGAAAATTGACTATACAGTAGTATAAGTCAGTTTATCTCCTGCCTTCGTGTGTGTGAGATCTTTAGAGCTCCAAGTATACTTACTGCCTCCACATTATTCTTTTCATTATGATGTGGATTGCACATAGCAGGAATTTGTTGACAAGACCTGGCTGGACCAGTTTGGAAGATGGGGTGTCTCACAAAGGCTAATGAAAGGAAGCAGTGTGAGTTTTTCCACAGTGCTCCATCAGCTCCATCTCAGTTCAGAGAATAAATCAAGTGGCTACTTTTTACCTGAACTCTGCTAAGACCAATTGCTTGGAGAGGACTGCGGGTTTCAGCATGGGATGTGCATGCACCAGAGTTTAATCAGTGAAAGCCACATCACTGTCAGTGTGGTCTATTGCCATTTATAAATGTCAGGGGGGTTGCAAACTCCCCTGTTAGTCTGGGGCTCCCCCTTCTTTTCATGCAGCTGCTTTAATCCCATACCAAGGGGGCTGAAAAGATGTGTCATGCGGCTTTGGTTACGACAGCTTGAGATACAGATGTTCCAAGAAACCTGGACACTACATTCTCATAGGAAACATGCTCTACCTGCTTTCAAGATCATCTAAGCCAACAGCCATGTGTTATTTATTAATTTAAATGGAAATGGTTAATTACATACTGTTGACCAGGGTTTTTTTATGACAGCAGTGATTAAGAGTGATTAAAGAGACATATATTTTGTTCATTTACTGATGTTGTCACTGTTTTAATTATTGTTTAATTTTGTATGTGGCTGCAGAGAAGTTTGATATTTTATTGAAATAAAAGATCTATGAGAATGTGTTAACAGGGCAAAGTTTCTCGCTTTTTACAAACAAATGTACATAAAAATGTACCATGTGAAACTCCGTGGTTTACACATTGAGTCTAATCTGTGTCTTTGGAACTAGCTAAGTTTTGTAAGTTGCAGTTCAATTTTTCGTTAAAATAAGGGCTCTTTTGCACATCTTTCTGTGGTTTCATCTTTGTCATGACAAGGATGTGACTCTTGGTACAGCTTTTAGACTCAATGACTTCTTATAAAATTAGTGGTTGACTTTGAATGCATATTTCACAGCTAATTTCAATGGCTTTGAAGCAACATGTGCTACCTTGAACTGAATTGCAGTTAAATTTAAGCTGCTTGCAAACTGCTAGGTATTGATTATTAAATATCATTAGTCAATCCAGAAAGAGCTTCATCATATGATTGTGGGGTTATAAAAATACTGGGGGGGTGGTGTCCAAACCATCTGCCAGATCATTAATCAGATGAGGATAAATTTTGGAAACTAGTAAATCATAATTAAAAGATATAACAGGAATATTAAAATGACTCACTGTAATTTGTCTGACTATGGTGGACTGACCTATTCGAAAGAGTTTTCTGAGTTGATCTTTATTTCTGTTTGGCAAATAGCCAAGATAATTATCTTGAAAATGTGTTGGCTTCCTTTGTTTTAATTCTGTTTTCTAAATGTTTCTTCCTGATGCCAGACTGAGTTGACCAAAAAGGAAGGCTACTTTTACAGCTTGCTAGATGGTGGTGGGTGGTTCTGTATTCAGAAGATGAAACAAAGATTTTGACGAGGGTCTGTGGAGGCAATTCATGCTCCTAACATATCACTGCACCTTCAGGAAACAACAGTTGTTGGCAATAGACAATAGATAATGCTACCTTCTGTACTGAGAAGTTTGTTTAAAAAATAAAGATTCCCACATTGAACATACTGTGCATTAGAGGTACAGCCAAAACAAGTACAAAACATCAGACATTACTGCCCAGTATAAGGGCAGAACGAACATAAGGACTGGCATCTGCATCCCTGTGTGACGTATGAATACCAATTTCCAGCCCCCTCTATTGGACAGAGAGCCATCAACTGTTAAGTCAGCACTGTATGCTCTAAGTCAGTGCTATACATCACATGTCAGTGACGTATGTCATGTCTTTGCAATGCTTGGTCAACTTTAGGGGCTGCTCTCTATGCCCAAATATGACCATATGACAGTCAACAAGCAAGACAGACTTCTCAGCAAATAATCCTTAAAAAATACTATTTACCTGGAAGACCTCAGTAAAAACAGAGATAGGTCCTTTCTGTCAGAGAAAGGAACTCTGTGAAGTGCAAGCATAGATAAGAGCCCAGCCCTGGCCCAGAGCAGAAGGATTCCTGGGACAGGGCTCCCTTAATCCATTCAGAAACTTCCAGAAAAGATAAAAACAGACAATGTGGGAGAACTGGTCTAATACAAGTCGAATTTTTGGAAAATGGGAGGTAATGTGCAAGGGGACACCTCACAGGTACCTAGAGATTAGTACTGAGGTGTGAGAGGTTAAAAGAGATAAGACTAGGTTTCTCTTATTGAAGGAAAGTAGAATCAGAAAAGCTGAGCTGGGAACAACTGTGATCTATGGTAAACTCCACCGCAAGCCACTGGGTATGAGCTCCTCTCAGTCTAGTAAGAATGCGTTTCTAGCTCAAATTTGTCAGGCTTCGTGGGTGTCTGTTATTGAAAAACTGTAACATACCTGGAGCTACTGTCTGTGGCTTTCCTGTTTTGAGCTCAATTCTGAGAATCAGCCCAGGAGCGGTTTCAGCAGTGTGTGACATCAGTGGTCACCTTGATTAGCCAACAACCACCATTTCACAGACTTTTGCCTACCCCTGACTGCAGAAGTAGCCATCATTCCACTGTGTGTTTTCACAGGTGCTAATAAAGTGTAGATTTTTGGGGCATTTTGCAGCCCCACTGCAAAACTGCTACCACGCTCCCTGTCCCAGACCACCCCTCATGAGGGTGGATAGGGAAGCACTCTCTCAAGACATAGAGATTTCAACACAAAAACTTCCCTACTGTTGCATGTGGATAGAATAAAGACTCTGCTTGCCTCAGGGTGGACAGAGAATGAGTCAAGGTTACTGCTCACCTTGCTGCTCCTGCACCTCCCTGGGGACAGGCCAAGGCCAGGCCAGGACATTGGCCTGTGGGTAGGCCCAGCTGAGCAGGGCCCATGGCGGGCAGGGCCAGGCTGAGGGCAGCTTGAGACCGGCCCCACTGTGGTACCACTGGGGCAGGGGCCGATGACCATGGTGACTGACATGGTTCCTGGGCTGTGGGTGGTTGCAAGGGGGAGGCCCCAGGGGGTGGGCAGGGGCAGGCAGGCGTGGTGTTGCCTTGGGGGGCCTGGCAGGAGCACCCTTCCACCTGCCACATCGCCCATGGAAGAAAAAAAGAAGCTGTAAATGAAGTAAAGTCACCACAGGAGATCACACACACCAAGTCCAGTATCTGAACTGGAACTAACCTGCTGGGTTGTGGTTTCCAGACTCTATCATTCATCCTTTTCTATCAGTGACTGAGATACAGCCACGGTTCACATGGACAGAGAGAGTGAAATGTTAAATTGTGCTAAACACCCATTAGTTGTTATTGGGCTGCAAGGCATGAAAAGTCTCCTGTGGGATGGACATCCTTGCTGTCATTTACCTTAAAAAGGTAAAAGGGGCTAATTTATGTTTGCAGCATCCTCTGAGACCCCCAGCTGAAAAGTGTTAACAGCGGTATATTATTCCTTCCACTTTTATGTCATTTCCCCTTTTTTTCCCCCAGTTCTTCACAGTTTCTGTCTGGGCTCCAGGCCTGACCCAATTCTTACTGGCATCTCTAAAGATCTTCCCATGACCATCGGCAAGAACTGGACCAAGCCCCCATACTCCCCATTGGCAGGGTTTATTGCACCATATCCCACCACCAACCCAGCCTTGGGGCGCCCATTTTCTCCATTACCAGCACAGCCTTCAGGAGACAGGACTTGCTCCTCTCAGCACAGTGACACAGCTGCTGGTCAATGATCAAGATCAGTATGTTGATGTGTTGGAGTTATTTATTCAAGCTTCTGCAACATCCCAAAGCTTACAGTATTTGGTACATATTAAGGCAATAACCAAAGAAGCAGAGAAACACAGCAGATAGCAATTTCTAAACTGTTAGCAAAAAATCCCTTGAGAATATTTGGAAGATAGTAGGAATACACCAAGCTAACCTCAGGCTTCTTAGAAACACAGCGGGTCCTTCTGTTAGTAGAGGCTTATTGAAATCCATAACAAAATTCCTGTTTGTTTTGACAGATGTTACATAGGCACTGTGCTAGAGAAGTGTAATTACTCCCATTGCAATTAGTATTTATACTTTTTTTCAATAGACCATTCACTGAAAGGGTGAGAGCGTGAACCAAGCTATGAGAAGAGATGATTTTGTTGATTTGATCACACCAAAAACAAAAAGGAAAAATAATCTAGGGGGAAAAAATAGATTTCTTTTTCTGTCTCATAAATGAAGATCAGTTGGAAAAATATTAATTTAATTCTTTAACTCTTTGAAAATTAGTTAAATATTTAGTAATAAAAAATTGAATCATTTGGTTTTGAATGTCACAGTGACATATTTGAATATGTAAAGCTTTTGGTTTTGTTTTGTTCTCCTTCAGCAGACATATCACGATGGAACTGAATTTTTCTGTAAGTACACATTCAAAAATACTGCCTTATCCCAGCCACAATGAATAAGGTGAGAAGTACTGTCCCATCACACTAAGAAGTAAGGTGAAGACCAAACCAAATTTTGTTATCTAAGAGGCAGTTTCCTACTAAGGATGAGCAAACATGTTATCGGTACAAAGGTGAGTATTTTGAACTCTTCTCATAAAGCTGTGGTGTTGTTAGTAAAGCTCTAAAGCTGGGCTCTACTTTTTAAATGTGACACACTAAAGCGGCAGCATCTAGTTCTAATGCACAGCAGAGTATTTTTTAAAAGTGTCTTCCTGGCCTCATGGATCTCTGTCAAGGGAGATTATTTTTTTTACCCAGTCAATATATTTTTCAGTCAGTCGTGTATAAACTCCAGGCATGTCTCTTCTTCCACACCTTCTTCCTTTTCCAAAAGAAACAATCCCACTGTATTGGTCAGCACAGATTAACGGCCCACCTGAATCTCCCTGGAACACAAAATAGAAGACACTATAGTAGACACTATGTGTGTTCATTGCTCTACAGAGGAGCATGCAGTGCCACCTGCAGTGCATAAAAATGTTTGTAAATGTTGCTTCTAACCTGTTCCAACCTGTGAAATTGATCAGTTGGCTATGTCACTTCATGGGAGTTGGGTGAGGTAACAGGAGAGATTACTTTTCAAGCCTGAGAGAGCCTTTCATGTAAATGTTGTAGAGCAGCATTGTGCTAACATAATTCTATTTCAAATGGTATTTTTTGTTGTTGGTATAAATCAATTCTCACTTCTTTAGCCATTAACCCATTAGCCCTTCTGGACTCAGCAGAGAAGACATCAAAAGCAAGATCCAAACAGTACTTTTGAGAGTACAGTTAATTCTGTACTATTCAGATGATGATATCTGAAAAGGATCAAATGATTCAGGCCCTGTAAGCTCTCATTTTACTCTGAGAATTAGAGGTGGTTTCTAAGGAGAGCACTTTAGCTAAAGAAATGCACCTGAAGTTAACTGTGATAATACCAGAATCAAATTTCCATACTTTAGATCTACACTGACCTAAAATGCTCAAAGTTTTAACAATTCTTTTTCACAGTAATAAAGTCTCTTACAAATGTGGTTAAAATCACTGTGAATCTGATCAGCCTCATTAAGTGTTTGGCACTGCTTTGTTCCCAGTGAAAAGGGAACCACTGTTAAAAGCACATACCCTGCTTTTTGTAACTTTTCTTCTTACCTTACAAGCATCTCTCTTCGAAAATAATTTTTTCCCTAGAGCACATAACATGTTGCTGGTTATTTTTGTGTACTTTTCATATTTCCTCTTACAGCTTTTTCTATCAACAACTTTAAGAGTTGTTTCCCGAAGATATTTTGATGGCTTTCCTGAAGATGTGACTCCCCAGCCAGCCACCTTGCACTTTGTGCCAGGTTTGATATCCTCGTAAGAGTCAGTCAGAGGCAAAGTTTGCACATATTTATTCTGCTTTGCAATACCATTCAGCTGGAAAAAAAAAAAAAAAAAAAAAAAGAAGAAAAAAGAATGCTTTCTTATGCAGAAAGGAAGGAAAGTATAATCTACTTTGGTATTCAGCTCAGCAAATCATTTAGTCTCATTCTACCAGTACTTTCCTTAGAAACCACTTTTCAATATTTAGGAACTGATCCTGAGCTTAATTACCCTTTTGCAAATCTAAAAGAGTTTCCCTGGTGTCTGTATAGCAATTCCATATCTATGACAGAGGTAGTGAGTTCAAGCCCAGTTTCCCTTTGATTACAGTAGGAAATTAAAAACCTGCACAGGAGTTAGGCGAACCTAACCTGCCACTGAGCTCCTGTGTTGAAATCAGACTCTGGTGTTTGACTGACACAAAGAAAGGTCTCAAAGTAAGGTGCAATGTACCCAGGAACAAAGATGAAAAAGAAAAACCTATAACCAATTAGACATGACATCAGCAACATAATTGGGGAAAAACGATTTCTTGAACTCTTCCAAGTGCCGAGTTTTTGCTCTGAGAGTTCAAAAGGACTTAAATGATCCACACTCTCTGTGTTTTGTTGGCCTTCAGGAGAGGCCAGTTTAAACCTGTAAATGAAAGCATAGCAAAACACAGCAAAACATATATCCTCAGTGTGCTTGGTAAGGGGTCACAGCGACTGAACAGCTGTTTTCTATTTTACACACGATCACCGCACTGTGATTCATTTCACAGGTGGTTATACCTGTCGCTGAATGGTTGTCAGTTAAACAATGCTGCCTTTACACCTTTTTAAAAAGGCACTCCACCAAATCACAAAAAAAAAAAAAAAAAAAAATCCTTGCAGGCTATTATTGCCAGTGCTGGTGGGAATTTCCAAAGATGAAAAGTTTATCCTGAGTCGCTTAGCACACCACTACAGCAGAACTGTAGAGATGGGAGGTGACCCCTGGTACTTTTTTCTTCATTATCACAGGTGTAACATAAAAGGACAGCCTGAATAAATCATACCAAAATCATAATGTTTCTAAAGGTATGGGCAAGGTGAAGTACAAGTCTTACTCTTCTCAGGGACTTTGGTTCAGCAGTGAAACTGCTGGTAGCAGGAAGGCAGTCCTCCACTTAGAGGTTTCCCGCATGCAGACTGCCTTCTCCCTATTCAAAACACTCATGGCTGCCTCCACGTCAATCCCAGTGCTGGAATAACAGAGTTCTCAGTGCAGGGACACATGAGGCATGAGCCAGGCTGAGCAGGAGCTGGTATACAGAAAAGTCTTGCAGCCTTGCCCCACTTTGGCAACCAGGAAAATAATGTTGGTGAAGGCATCTTTCCATGCTTCATCAGTGGTATTCTGAGCCTTCTTCACTATGTGACCACTCTGAGATCCTAGACTTGAATTAATCTCTGTCCTGTATTATCCATACTTTTACTTTATGTGGTTACCCCAAATAATTAACAGTAAGTTTTATCCCCATTTTTGCCTAGTCCAGCACGGGATATCCTGTTGGGATAAAGCTGTGATGCAGACTCCATTGCACACAGGACTTCAGCACTGCCTTTGAAACATCACTAAAGAATGTGTTTTGGGGTTTTGGAGAGGTTGCTGCAATGAGTGGCTTAAAGAATGTTTTAGAGCACAGAATGGGCTTGAAATGCCATCCTTGCTCACTCACAAGTGCCAGTGTTCCTGTAATCTTATCTAAATTAGTACAACAAGAAGCAGGGTGTTCTATGATATTGTTAAGCTATCTAAACTGTGTACTCTTCAATATCAAATAGCAAAAATTATCAGCAGCAAAATTCCTTGTATAATAATACAACAGTAATTAACACAATACCTTAAGGAGCATTATATCATGTTCCTTGGAAGACCTGTCAAACTGAGGATAAGGAAAGTAGCGCATAACCTTAAATATCTGCTGTTCTTTTTCAGCTATGGATGCTTGGTGGGCTCCAAGAACTACTCTAACTTCTGGATCATTTAATCTGTAATTTAAAGAAAGTATGAGGAGAAAAGGTCACTACTACAACTGAGCAACATCTCTCAAGATAATCAAAAGACATGTAGCATAATTCTCACAATTTCATTTTACAACAACATATAGTGAAGGATATTGTTCATTTTGGTGTTTTGACATGAGCTTGGATTTTCCTGTACAAAGTAACATTTCTTTACTCAGTTTGATAAAACAAATCTAGTTTGATGAAACAATGGTGATAGCTGACCTTCAGGAATTTCCAGAGTTTGGAATTAATGTCTGAAAAGCACTTGCTAAGTGTGAATATTTCTACCCTTACAAAAAAATGCCAAACCAAACCTGATCCATCTGAAGAAGTGCAAAAGTCAAATTCACTTCAAAAGAAGGAGCTGTATCCTCAGGCTAACTGATGAAAGAAGTCTGGCTGAGCTACCCCACTGTGTTTGAGGATGTCAAGTTTGCACAGGTTTATTCTAGCCGGTTTGATTTTGGCTACTCAAAATACAGAGGGAAAAAAATGGAGAACTAAAATACGATTTTGAGAACATTTTAGCAAAACCAGGGCATTTTACTTCCTAACATGAACAGTAGATGTCCTCCTTACCCTGAGCCAGCTGTTCAACAGCTGTGCCAGCTTTGGGGTATACCACCTGGGGAAGGGGTGCGTGTGCTAACATTTGACTTGTCAAAAGGACAAGGCTCCTTCTCACAGTCATCACAGACATTCAGTTTTTGTGAGACCAGGTCACTTCAAACGGGAGAATAGTGTTTCCATATAATTCAACTTCATCTCTCAGGGTGTTTTAGTGCCTAGTCCCAGGCACACAGGTAAGATTTGGAATTTTGGAATATATCCTCTTCTATAAGACATTACTGTTACAGATGCATAAATAATGATTTTGGCCTTTTATCAGCACAGTCCATATCCCATAACAGTGGCAGGATCTGACTATTGAAGGTAGCTAAACACAATATAGATCAGCAGTTTACAAAACAACTTAAACAGAATGACAGGTTCTTAGATTGGTGAGAGAACTGCAGCATTTAACAATTCTTAAAAAATCAATATCCATCTTTACTTACAGGCTTACACATCATGCCCCACCTCAATGAAGAGTTAAAATTGCCCTTAATACAAGATACTCACAATGCGCTGCTGTCAAAACCCATTGACTTTCCACAAGAGCTCCTCCACACTCGGTAAAATTCTTTCTCTGAATAGCAGCCATATAAGGCCAGGAGTGAGGGGACACAACATGTCCTCCGATAATCTCCATGCAGCCATCTGAAATGCAAGAGAGGAGCAGTTATGTTATGTGCTACCCACATGAAGTTGGACTTTGGATCTTTTTACCCTTAGAGGACTACTTGCATCTGGGCGCTAGGATAACGGCAATTAGAGAAAGCAGGAGAGCCAACAGGTGGCTTCTCATATCTGCTGCTCTTTACTGACACGACTATTGTAAATGATGATGTAGTCCTTTCTATTTAATGTCTCTAACAGGAAATAGTGTTTTATGAATAGGTCCCTCTCTTGAAGTTTCCCTTTACATCATCAGTATTGCATTATTTTAACTGTTTTTTGTTCTATCATCTTCAAGCTAGTGAACAAATGGAAGAACAAATACAAGGGCCATCTGAAAAGGCTTCACAAAACAACAGTGAGAGGGAAAAGTCAGGGCATATAGAGTACAAAGTAATTTCCAAATTGTGGACCAAGATTCTGCATTAGCCAGCAAATTCTCTGCAGAATTATACCGCCCGGGTAACATTTTCAGTTGAAAGGCTGAAGAAAATTCACATATGAGATTGATGAGAGCCTGTGAGAATTGGCAGGCATCTATTGTTTGGTAAGTGTAGGAATACCTGACACAAAAGACAAGCTACAGACATGGGGAGCAGAGAAATCTGTATTTTCTTAGCAATAATTTGTGAGGATGCAGGGTTCAGATGCAGAAAATCCTACAGCGTGCACCTGTCAAATGCAAGCAAAATTCCTAATCAGCGTTCACAAGAAAAAGATAAAAAGACACAGTTGTGAGCGAGACAACTCTGTTTTGGAAACCTCTGTGCTGCACGCCTTGCTGGTAAACCACTACAAAAAAACAGGCATGCCCTTGTGTGAAGAACTTAAAAAGCCTGGTACTTTTCGAAAGATCAGAAATGTAACTTGCCCAAATTAGCTTATCTCAGTATTATTCAGGAGTTAGAGAACAGCTCACAAGATTGTTGAATGAGATTGTAGCATTGAAATGCTTATTTCTGTGGCACAGAATCTTACTAGTTATAACTCAGTCTCAAAACATGTACACCATGCAACATAATCTAACACATTTCATATTTTGGAAGATTCTTCCAAGGCTCTTTTAGAAGAAAACATGTGACCCTTAAAATTCATCAGCTCCTAAAAGAGACAGATCAAGTTACCGCAAAATCACTCTGCAGCCTCCAGTTAATCCTGGGATTATTTACCCACTGGAGTTCATCTCCACAAAAAGGGCCCTAGAGGCATAATTATGTTTGAGTCTTTTATGGCTTTGCCCTCCCAATAAGTGGCTAGCTCAGAAAGCAGCAAAAGGGACAAAACGGGCAACGGACCCATGTTCTGACCAGATGAGAGAAAGCTCATGTTTCCGGAGAATAACATCTAATGCTGGATTCTTTCTGCCAAGAACATTCAACTTCAGAGAAGTAACGTTGATTCGCTACCAAGCTCTGAAGACTCTCCGAGTTATTGTGTTTCTCACTTGTATTTCTGTGTGACTGTATTTTTCTTAGATATTACACAGCAAATAGGTGAAATAGAAAAGTTGAGCAAATAGCTGAGGCAGAAATGACAACAGCTAAATATCGTGAGACACTGGTATCAGAGAAGACAATAAAACAGGCATCCCCAGGATATGTCCTGTCCCCTCCCCAGTGAGCCCCTGGGAATGCATCCCCCAGCCACTAAAGGGAGTGGGGCTGGAGATGGGGTGGCTTGGGATGGAGAGGGAGAAGGTGCCCCGGCTGCTGCCTGCCCTGCTCCACTCCCCTGCCCTCTCTTCCTCAGCCCTGCGGCTGAGACAGGGCGCTGCCTGAACTCGGGTACCCAGCGGCTCTGGAAGGTTTAGAGCTGCGGATTAAATTGTCCTCCTGGATTGGTATCCCAACATCACACCTAATGTTCACCTTTAGCACCACAGAAAACAGCATGAAGGAAAAAAAAAATAATAATAGTCACTGGAGAAGAAAATGATCAAAACTACTGTGTCGGAGGTAAGAGACAGAAGCACTCAACAATACAAAACGGAGCTGAAAGTGATCTACAGACCCATGGGCTTAATTTCCTGAAAAGCATAGGCTACAAATAGAAGCAGGCAGTGGTTTCTGCTGAGAAAGTGGCATGTCTGGTGGACACCACAGAGGAAAAGAAGGACCATTTTACTTACGAATGTCAGTCCTCTTGAATCATAGAATCATAGAATCATCTGGGCCGAAAGGGAC